>CAJQZJ010032097.1:6439983-6693377 GCA_907164525.1 Lophiomys imhausi
ATCATCATCATCATCATCATCATCATCATCATCATCATCATCATCATCTAGCACCAAAATCCAATGGCTAGGCCAATCTGAGAATTTGAGGCTGTTGTATCTCTTTTCTGAGATGTCTCTATCACAGATAGCACAGTGGTTCTTCTTTTCTATCAAGGGCTTAACTACACTCTGAGGTTTTAAGTTATTTTTTGAGGGTCTGTACTATGTTCTAATACTCTGAAAAGACCAGTATTTGTAAACACAATGCTACACTGGGGTAATAATTGTACTACCATGAGGCTTCTTATAATCTGATTGAATATTTACTCAACTCTAATATCCCCCTCAAAGCATCAGATCATCCATTCACTCCTGTTTAGTTGATATTTCTGTAACAGGCCCAGAGACCTTAATAAGTCCCCAGATCTTGACACAGCTGACTCTATGATGGAAGTATCATCCAGCACATAAAACTCAGTATGTAGAAAGTCCCACCAGCCAAAACAAAACAATAAATCCATAAAAATCCATTATAAATGTACTAACCTTGTGCTTTTGTTTCCATAAAGTTCTGCTTCTGACTGCATGTTCCAGTTAACTGAATGTGTTAACCCAGGATATAGTTTTTGTCTTTAAAAGCCTACCCTGAGAAAGACTTGGGCTACACTGGGATCCCAGACAACCAGTGTGGTCACTGACTAGCTAGTAATGAATATCTATTGACTTAAACTGATGTTCAGGTAGTCTTCTATAGTGGATACCTCACAAAATTTCTTTCTAATCAAAACATCCTATTAGGATAAGGTTGGAGGAGGCTGATAAGATTCAGAAATGTAAGGAATTTTAATGAAGTTTAAGAAGATTATAAAGTTTCTAAAACTCAGAGAAGCCCAGAAAGGTAAAAGCTTATGAGTTGCCTCCTTGAGTTATAAAAATCAATTAATAATTTCTGGGAAAGAAGAGGCTGTGAGTACAGATGACTTCAATCTGGGAAGGAAAAAAATTTGTGAGTCATCACTCAACTTGGATGCATTTTGCAGTGAAGCAGCTGCTTTAAGCTATCCATGCTTCTGTAAGTAACCTTCGTGTCTAGATGGTAGAATACTAGACATTTTGTACAGTAACAACTGTTATATGCACTGGTAGAGGCAAATATTTGACCATGAAAAAGTGTTCAGGTATAATCTGTATTCAAATTTGATTTTTTCCCCTTTTTATTAATACTTCAAGTCCAGGGTATATTTATCTGATCCTGGTGTTATTTGAAATCTTTTGTCTTTAATAGAAAGGAACAATTTATCTCTAAATGTCAGGCCAGTTCACACTGACACCAAGAACCAGATCACATGAAGATGGAAGATCCTGGACAGTGCAGGAAGCATTTCTCTTCCTTGAAATCACAAATTTCAAGGGCTACAGAATACAAAATACTAGGTGCATGTCATACCATTGAATTCCATATTTTTTCAAGAAAAATGTCACTTATAAATGTTCATATACAGTAAATTTAAATACTGTACATGAAAATTAGTACATAATATCATGGTTAGGTTTACATTCCTAAATAATTTCAATTTTAGGTATTATTATTCAATTTTTTAAAACAATGTGTCTAAGTAAACAAAATTACTATATTTACATAATAAATTTTAGTGGATTAACCTATGCATATAGTCTCAATATCTAGATGTGTTTCTATAAAGTAATTTTTAAAGCTTTAATTCACTACCATCTTTTTAGTTAATTTTAGTTGAATAATATAATAAATGTAGAATTAAAAGTAGGAGTCTTTTGCTATTGTTCACAAATGATGAGATTTCATTTGTGTATATGACACATCGAATCTATTCTATGCATATTCTGAAATTTCTCTAAGTAATGTCCTTTGGGCGTCTGCTAGGGTTATTTGATCTCAAAAACTCAGTTTCTCTGTTTATTCTTTTTTCTATATCACCCTTCTATTAGTCAGAAAGGGTATTGAAGACAACAACTTTAATTGTATTAGAGTTTCTTGACTTCATATCTAATAGCATTTGATTTATAAAATTGAATGTACTCATGGACATTGTCCTTAAATTAAACATTGTGAGGTCTTCCTGATGAATTAGCATTTAATGTACTGTGAAGTGACTGTACTTAACTCCTTTGACAAGTATTGATTTATTTGAAGTTTATTTTGTCAGAGATGTGGTACTGGTATCTGTTTACTTACTACTTGCTTGGAATAAAAGTCCCCTTCATTTCACTTTAAGGTGGTATCTCTCTTGATGATGAGATGACTTATTAAAGACTAGATCAAATACTTTTAATCAGTGTGACAGTCTTTGCCTTTTTTGAAAATTTATTTATTTATTGCTTCAGGTTACATCTCCAACATAGTGTCCTCTTTCAACCCTTCCCAGTCCCGCCCTCCACCTTCTACCCCCTAACCCTTCCATCCCACTTCTCTGGAGTGGAGTGTCCCTACATAACAGTCCCCTGCCCCAGTTCAGCAGTCATATGAGGGCCAAGAGCCTCCTCACACACTAGGGGCCTACAAGGCAGCACCACTAGGGCAAAGTGTCTCATTGACAGGAAACAAAGTCTATGTTCCTGTTCCCTTTGGTGCATTGGTTGTAGTATAGATATCCTGTACTATATAGCTAAAATCCAACTATAAGTGAATGGATGCCATGTGCATCTTTCTGAGTCTGGGTTAGCTCACTCAGAATGAGCTTTTCTAGTTCCATCCATTTGGCTGCAAATTACATAATTTCCTTGTTTCTGATAGCTGAGTAGTATTCCATTGTATAGATGTACCATGGTTTTTAAATCCATTCTTCAGTTGAGGGACATCTAGATTGTTTCCAGTTTCTAGATATTACAAATAAGACTGCTATGAACATAGATAAGGCAACTTCCTTGTGATTTGGTGAGGAGTCATTTGGATGTCTACCCAGAAGTGGTATGGCAGTCTGTGGCTTTTGATTGGGAATTTGACAACAATAATTTTTAAAGTTATTTGTGAAAGGTGTTGTTTCAGTTTGATTCTCTATTGCTGTGACAAAACACTAACTAGAAGCAATTAGGGAGGAAAAGATTTACTGCAACTTCCAGGTTGCAGTCCACAACTGAAGGAAGTCAGAGTGGAAGCACAAGCAAGAACTGAAACAGAAGTCATGAAGAAGTGCAGCTTGCTGGCTTCCTGGCTTATGCTCAGTTAGATTTCTTACACACATTAGAACCACCTGCTAGGTATGGTACTGCCCACAGTCAAATGGCCCTTTGTACTGATGTTAGCAACCAAGACTATTGCACACAGAAGTGCTCTCAAGCCAATGCGATGGAAGCAATTTAGCAATTGTTTTTTTTTTTCTTCCCAGGTGATACCATTTTTGTGTTAAATTGTACATATAGATTTATGACATGTTGGTTTTTTTGTGTTTGGTGTTTTTCAAGTTCTCAATGGTTTATAATGGACTGGGGAATTTATTCCTTTCTGTTGCTGCTTCATACATGTGAGTTTCTCAAGAGTTATGTCATGGAAGCATAGACAGGACTCTGGAGAGCTGACCAGATAGAGCCTGTTAGAACTTACTGGTACAGATTTTCAATACCATGAACTGAGCTGGCTTGCCACAGGTTTATATCTACACACAGACAGAAGAGTGTGGTGAGTAAAGTGAACCACCCTACTGGAGTTAATAGTATCTGTGACTGTTTTTGTAGCCTGGTTACAATTTTACACAAACACACTATTCAAGAGGCTGATAGTATCAGATGTTTTGAAAGTGATTAAGAATCTAGTGTCTGTATTTGTGAATTTATTAAGAATCAATTTCTAGTTGGTTATATGGAAATTTTCACTTCCTTTTCTTCCCCAGGTGTCAATAATATGCAAGAGTAAGTGAATGATACTGATGGTATGTTTTATAGTGAGGGTATTTTTACATGACAATGTCATTCTGAAGTACACAGAAACAATTGTTTTTTTTCAGCAAGCACCCTTTCTCTTCTGATCTAACCACAACCTTTGAATAAGTATGGAAGATAATTTGTCAATAGCAGTTCTGGTTCTGAAATAAAGGACCATTGGTCTAATGTTCATAGACTCTTAAGATAACTTCTAAAATATTTTCAATATTAATATTATAGAGTCTGAGGAAGCCAACACTGTACATTCATTCATTGTTTGTCTAATATATTACTATTTTTGAAAAAAATAATAAAAGCACTCACTATCGGTCTCAGCTGCTAAACAGACATTTGGTATTGAATAATTGAGTAATGAATGTGAAGAGAAGATGGATCAGTTGAGATACAGAGTGTGAATGGAGTCTGACCTTCTGGTATGACTACTGAATCTTGTCTCATATGCCTTGGAATTCTATCCTGGGCTCTAAGACACCTATCATAACCCTAAGATTTCCTTTATAAGGATGAGTTGCAGATGCTGATCATACTTCTGATTAATTCTTCTGGGGTCAAGTTCTTAATTCCCTTCTCTCTTAGTTGTCATTTGGTAGATCAGGTTCTGTATGTTTGTCTGACCAGTAAGTGGTTCTTGAAATTGACAAATTTATGCAAGACCTTTTTGAGTATGCTGGAATCTTTCTCTGACTAGTTGTGCTTGACACAGAGTCCTAAGGCATCAAATGCTCAGCACTCATTAAGGATTAACTAGAGACAGTTGCTGTAGTTCATTGTATCATGTCAAATGAAAACTAATGGTGTGGACTCTCACATGAATATGTGAGTCACAAGAAATTTTTTTAGGAAATATATAAAAATGAGAAATTCAGAAAAATCAAAGAAAAATGAAAGTACTGAAAATAGAGGGATTTTAAAGAAAAAAAAAAAAAGGCCTCAGCAAATTCCTTTGTCCAGGGACTTTTTTCATGGGACTATGACAAGAACTTATCAAAGGGTAAAGTAATTTCTGTTCAGTTGGCTTAACTCTCTGGAATATTGTGTGCCAAGCTACTGGAGACCCACCAGCTTTCTCTCTCTCTCTCTCTCTCTCTCTCTCTCTCTCTTCTCCCCACCTCCATACATATATAGAAATATATAGAAATATATAGAAATAAAGAGATAACAGTATATATATACAAAAGCTATTTTATTTATGCTTTATATGCTTTAACATAGGCTTACATAGTTAGAAGTGGTTGTAAATATTGTTCCAATGTTTCTTTTTTTGAGAATTTCAACTTGACTATTGTATTTATGTCATTCTTGCCCCACCCTTTCTCCACTCAAATTACTTCCATGTCTCCTGCACTTCCTCTCCAATTACTGACATCAAACACACACACACACACACACATGTACATATAAATATATACAACTGTTGTGAGATATCCACAAAAAGACCACTTGTACATGGGTTCAAGGCTACAGTAGCAAGTATTTATTAGCAGGCTAGTGACTCTATTAAATCTTTGGGACCCAAATGCAGTCCTGAGCCTATCTCAGGGTGAACTTTAAGCAAAAACTCACATCTTGTTGATATACAACAGTTAGCAAGAATTGTTAGTAATAAATAGAATACAGAAATTAATATATTTAGAGGCTTTCCCAAAACTATGGACTTTGATGGATTAGGTCTTTGTTTTCATTTTTGTGGTTATTACTGTCCATGTTCTGGTTCCCAAGGCCTGAAAGGTACGTCCATCATGGTGTTAGTTGTGCTAAGATGTGGGGGCCTATTATATTCCCCAATGGGTCTATGGGCATGAATCAAACCATATACTCATCTGGGCTAGGGGATTATATCATTTCATTAGTATTAGCAATTTACATAATTTAATATCTGTTTTACATAGTTAAATAGGCAATTCGACAAGCAGGGTCCTAAGTGAAACCTAGGAACAAAAGGATTAATGGTCCATCCATGATGATAAGTATAGCAGATAACTAGGGGAACCAAAAGGATAAAGACTGGTGCCAAATGTTATATTTTTGATGTTTCCTTTTTCATTTCTGAACACTTTTTCTAACTGAGGATCAACATTCTGTAATAATCTATAACTTGTTGACATAAAAGGAACAAGTTTCTCCCAGTGGCATACAGAGACCAACCACTTTGTCTCATAAGAGGGGGTGCAATCCTCTTCAATCTAAAGAACAGTCTTGGCTAAGTGTCGCGTCCCCCTAACCAGCAGGAAAGACACAACTACGATTCTTCTTCAAGCAGTTTATTCAGGAACCTTGTACATCTGCTTCTCTGCTTGTGTCTCTCTCCTCCCTTCCCCCAAGCCCTTATATGCCTACTCAAACCCAATCAGATCATGCCACCTAGCGATCCAAGATAGGCTCACAAAAGGAGGAAGCACACCGGGCTAGGCAGCTGCTACCAACTAAGGCTTGTTTACAGCTAAGCTTGAGCTTTCTGGCAATAAGCCAGGCACCATCTTAGGGTTTCGGCTTACCACAGATCCCCCTTTTTGTTTTAAAACGCAACAGGCAAGGGTAGAGGTCTGATCTCTGATATGCATGTAAAGGACATTGTAATGACCCCACGCCCAGTAGCCAACCAGGCTGGTGCCATACCCGTCCGGTATCTTTTTCTCAGAGATGGGAAACTAGGACACCAACCCATATGCAATCAAACATGCCCTTCTTGAAGTCGCTAGAAGCTGACCCCAAGTGCAGTGCTTAGCCTCGCATCCTGAGCGTGATGATAGCTTAGTCCTTTAGGACAGTCAACCAAGCTTACGGCTGTCCAGCCTCCAAGGCAGCAAAGGCTTGCACCAGCATGGCATTACTTCTCCTCTGTGAAATCCTCATCTTACAGATACACCATAGGGCAATGAAACTGACTAGGAAGAGCATGCCTCCTAGGGCACCCATTCCCGCCCATTCCTTCAGATGATTCATGGCTCGGAGGATCCATGTTGACAGTCCTTCAGCAACAGAGACATCAACCTGGGTGGAATTCACACGCATGATGGCAATTCTCAGATTCTGTATCAGCTTATCAAACTCGCCAGAACAATTTCCTGTAAGATACTGAGAGAGTTGCTTAGACAAATTTGCAGCTACAGTATAATTTTGATATGGCACAGAGGTCACACACAATCCAGTCATTTTCCACTCACAGCCAATCTGGGCTACCTGCCACAATACATCCAAGGCCGTGGCTACATTGGCTGACAAATTATTCAAGGCAGCTGCAGTCTGCACCGTAGAATGCAGAGCAATGGCAGCTGTGGTAGCCCCCACAGCAGCAAGACTAACAGCCATTTTCTATTCACTACCAATTCTAACAGAGGATGCTGTTCCAAATCAAGGGCCACATAAGCCATATCTAAGCCAGAGGACCCAAACCCCTTTTCCCCTCTTTCTTTATCTATTGTTTGGGTCCCCATTTGAGGGATCAATACGAGTCTGGTGGTGGAGCAGAGGTCCAATCCTGTTGAGCCCTGAATGGCTCTCCGCATTGTGTGGGAGATCTCAGAGTTGGCCACCTCTCTTCCTGAGGGTCTTCCATTGCCCCCATATATTTGAGGGCCCTGAAGGCGGGGGCCCCTCTGTCTGTTTTTTGGACGAGTTCCTCCATTACCTTGTGTTAAAGGCTGACCATTAATATCCTTAACAGATCTACATTCATTTGCCCAATAATATCCCTTCTTGCACTTGCACTTGGGGCAAAGACCAGGCTGCTTAGGGTGGTTCCCACTTCCTGTTTCATTCTGTCTTCCTTTCTCAGGGCATTGCCTTTTAAGGTGTCCTATCTTTCCACAATGGTAACAGGCGCCATTACGTCCTTTTTTGTTTTGTGTAATATACACAACAGCAGCTGAAAGACCTGCATTAGTCAAAGGACCCCCCACCTCTCTACATACTTTCATCCAGGCTTCCAACCCCTTGTTCTTATAAGGAGTGATAGCTGCTTTACATTCCTTTGTACATTGCTCATACACATGTTGTTTAATTAAGGGCATTGCCAAATCAGGGTCTCCAAATACCCTTCCAGCGGCCTCAACCATTCTAGCCATGAAGTCTGAGAAAGGCTCTAGGGGATCCTGAATAATCTTAATTAAATTGCCATTCACTTCCCCTTTGTTAGGCAATGATTTCCAAGCTCTGGTTGTGATTAAATAGATTTGCTCAAATACCTGAGCCGGATACCTAGTTTGTTGTTGAGCAAATCGACCTTGCCCAAGAAGCATGTCCACATCCCAGGCTGGGTTTCCTGCTGCACGATTAGCAGCAGCTTGTTCATTAGCAAACTCAATCAAGAAAGCCTTCCAATCTAAATACTGCCCAGAGGACAAGCAGGCACATGTCAAGCTCATCCTATCACTCAGGGTCATGCAATAACGATGAAGAGCTTCCACCTGAGCTACAGTGAAAGCAGCATTAATCCCATAAGTGTGGACAGACTCAGCGAGTGCTTTAATTACCTTAAAATCGAGAGGTTCATGATAACGATTTCCCCCTCCATCCTGAAAGACAGAGTAGTACAGCTCATGTCTCACTTCCCTCCAGACATTTGGACAGAATGACCGCCCACTAGGACCACTCAGAGGGGAAGTCTCATTATATGAAGGCGGCACCAACACAGGCGGCCCCGGACCTGAGGGCTCTATCCAGGTGCAGTCAGAACTCTTCCTCAAAGATGACTTCTCCATTTTCTTTGTTAACATTTTAAGTTCCTCTTCAGACTCTGAGCTATCCTCTTCCGAAGTATCTTTCCCAGATTTGACCAAGCGCTCCTCTTTTAACTACTCTAATGCCTCTTGTCCCTTTTCCATGGCCTTGCAATATCTCTGATCTTTTAAACAACTCCAAACAAGTCTCCAAATAGGCCGTGCTCCTCCCTACAATGTACCTTGCTCCCAGGCAAAATCTATATCTCTCTCAAGCTTATCCCAGCAACTGATAAAGGCCAGCAAGGCCAGCATTCGCTCCATTTCTGTGAGGCACTCTCTGCTTTCCTCACCTTGCTTTGCCAGTTGTGTCTTCTACTCGTCTGAATCACGGAACTTTATTGCTCCCTCCCGGAGACCTTATTGCCTCTTTACAGAGGTCCTTATTGCTCCCTCCGGAGACCTTATTGCCTCTTTACAGAGGTCCTTATTGCTCCCTCTGGAGACCTTATAGTTCGCAACTTCCCGCGAAACTTTACCTTTATTTATTTTTTTTTTTTATTTATTTTTTTTTTTTGGTTTTTCGAGACAGGGTTTCTCTGTGTATCCTTGGCTGTCCTGGACTCACTTTGTAGACCAGGCTGGCCTCGAACTCACAAAGATCCGCCTGCCTCTGCCTCCCACGTGCTGGGATTAAAGGCGTGCGCCACCACCGCCCGGCTGAAACTTTACCTTTAGTTCGCAACTTCCCGCGAAACTTTACCTTTAGTTCGCAATTTCCTCGAAACTTTACCTTTAGTTCGCAATTTCCTTGAAACTTTATTGTCCCAATTTATCCCGGGAACTTACCAGTGCACTGCCCCTGACTGCAAGAGTTCTGAGTCTTTTCTGGTTCCCCGTACGGGCCACCACTTGTCGCGTCCCCCTTGACCAGCAAGGATGAAGCAACTCAGAAAAGCTCTTCTCAAGCAGTTTATTCAGGTCCCTTGAAAACAGTCTTCCAAATGCCCTTGCTTATGTGTCTGATTGTCTGCTTGTGTCTCTCTCCTCTCTTCCCCCAAGCCCTTATATGCCTACTCAAACCCAATCAGATCATGCCACCTAGCGATCCAAGATAGGCTCACAAAAGGAGGAAGCACACCGGGCTAGGCAGCTGCTACCAACTAAGGCTTGTTTACAGCTAAGCTTGAGCTTTCTGGCAATAAGCCAGGCGCCATCTTAGGGTTTCGGCTCACCACAGCTAAGGATCTAACTGGGCTTCCACAGGGAAAGCATAATGTTCTAGATGGCACAGGATATCCATGTCTACTTAAGCACTGAGTTTCTTTAAGTTTTTATCACTCATAACTTTGGCTGAAGTTTCAACTACAGTGAATCTCAAAATGCCTATGCTTACCTGCCCTCTTCCCACCCCCTCAAAAAATCCAAAACCAACCAACCAACCAACCAAACAACAACAAAATAAAACAGGGGAATAAGAAGGTGGACAGGACACTGTGCATGGTAAAACCCAAATTTTATTTTAGTCGGGCCCCTTCCATCTACTCCATTATAAATGAACACCGTGTTATAACATGTGTGAGTACACAAGAGTGGAGTCTCTTCCAATGCAAACAATTCAGAAGATACAAACTTGGTTAAGCCATTTGTGCAAACAAGTCAAGTTAAGCCATTTTTGCAAACAAGTCAGGTAGTCTGGATCTTGGAAATATATGTGACCACCATTAGTGGAATTAATCTTCTGTGTATGGCTATAGTAATCTCTGTAAGGAAAAATATCCAGGGGCATATTTTGGTGACAATCAATAGGTATCCTTCTCTTGGAGGTCACTAGGGTAAACTTATGTTGGCCCTATTTACAGTTTTTGGGTTGCAATTTACAGTTTATTGTTTGATTAGTTCTAATCCTAAAGTAATATGAGAATGTGGGGTCCAGGCTCACCCAGCTGCCCTGACCCATGTTGACAATTGCAAAGAAACTGATATATTCTTTCTAGCATTCTGAACACTGAGGATTGACTTTTGCTGACTCTTGGACTCTTATCTGTAAGGTTACCAAAGGAATTCCTAAGGAAATTAGAATGCTGTGGCCTTCTACCTTAGAGGTCTCATATATGGAACCCCTTTGATTCACCAGCAGACCCACTGACCCAGAAGTGAGAAAATTAACCTCTAGCAGCTTCTGGATATAATGTTTTATAGACATCTACCTCAGAGGTGGGTTGAGTTTCAGTGCACAGATTGGCTATGACCTACTGGGTTACTGTCTTCTTTATTTATGTATTTGTTTATCAAATATTCTGGCATATGGAGGTTTGGAGCCTTTCCCTCAAGGAGATAAAAGGACATAATTGGAGATGCTCAATTATAGGACCTGCATCAGTCTTATCTTTAGTAGGTTGGAGAATCGAGTGAAAAAACATTTGTATCTTCCTACACCTGGGTGTGATGGGTCCACAGGATGACATCAGTCACTTTCATTGCTCTAAGGGTGATAAGGACCGCAGGTTATGGACCTTCCCATGTTGTTTACAGGTTGTAGGTCTATATCCTATTTTTACCCACACAAGATCACCAGGCAGGAACTTGTAGGCAGTCTCAGACACAGTTAATTGTGTAGTCTCTTGAATCTTCTGATTAATAGTCCCCTGGGTTTGTTACAGGGCCTGTGAGGAGTTGAGGATGGAATTGCTATTCATTTCTGTCTTGTGAACTTCTTAATATGGAGTGCACCAGGCCTGTGGAGGGCAAAAGTAGGAAGTTGGCCTAATTTTCACTGGCTTCAAGGACATATTTAGTTTACTTTCCCCGAGCTTTGTGGTCTCTAGGGACAATTTAATTTCAAATCAACATTTAAGACCTTGGGCAATTTAGGGACACTTTGGTTTTGAAGGCTACCCCATTGTCAGACTCCAGGAAGAAGGACAACTCAAATCTAGGAATTAAGTATTAGAGGAGGGTTTTAGTTGTTTGTTGTTGTTGTTATTTATCTGAATATGATGTCATTCAAATGATTGTAATATCTGGGCCTAAGCAACTCAAACAGTTTTAGTTACCCACAGATAAGTGACCTCATGTAGTTTGGTTACTATTTGTCTTCTGAAAATGTCAGGGAATATAATTCTCTCATCTGGCAAGAGCCACTACCCATTTTCTATCTTTTTGTGATCTTTTCGTTTTGTCTGCGTGTTTCTTTTTGTATATAGGTTGGGCTCTGGAACAATTCAGGCAGGATAAATAAGATTTGAAGAGACCTTACCTGTTCTGGTGTCACCTTCTGGGTGACAAAGTTTCTTTCCCTGTTCTCTTCAACCTCTGGGGATTCCCTTCTTGATTCCTTTTGTAGTGGATATTGGCAACCTCTCTTGACAACCACATAGCCTCTAGTAGAGCCAGGATTTAATTTTTGTTTTTGGTTCTTATTTCCTTTCTGAATGAAATAAGGAGCTCCTCTTTACATAGAGAGACCCATATACATGAGATGTAGCAAAATCATATGAACTGCTAATGTATATAGTGATGACTTTGCTTTTCTTCCACTTAAGTGTCTGGATTAATACACAAGAAGCTCACTCAATCTGAAGACCCTTAGCTCTGAGACTGGGTCTACACTCTCCTATCCAGTGTGACAACTATGGCCCCAGCCTGCCTGATTTCATCTTGAACAAAACAGTTCCTCTCAATGCACAGTAGTTCTTCTACTCATAGTCAGATACCTGTTTGGTCATGTCTGATGAACTATACTGCTTCAGTCACTTTCATGCAAAGGAATGATCAAGAATTGTGGATAGAGGACTCTTCTATGACTCCGAGGGTCTCTGTGACCCCCGGTGCCTAGTCTCTAGAAATTTTGATGAGGCTTCCAGAAATATTGACAGGTATCTCCCAGAGGTGATGACTCAGACACAGGTTTAAGCACATAGAAAGTCCTTAGTAGCCACCTGTGATTACACTGAGTCTTTGGGACCCGAGTGCAGTGCAGTTCTCTGGGTGATATTTTCAGAACCAAAATAATATTCTTGATGACACATCTCATTTGTCACACAAAGAGAGTTAGAAACAGAAATGCAGAAGCTAAAAAACAAGGTTAGTACATATAGGGACATTCTCAGAACTATATATACACTGATAGATTGTGTTTGTTTTCATTTTGGCAGGTGTTGCTGCCTATGTGTTAGGTTCCAAGACCTGAATGGTACTACAATTGTAGTGTCAATCATGTTAAATTCTGGGGCCCTACAAATGTCTGGTTAACTTCTAAGTCTATTTAGTGGTGATCATATGTTCATGTGTTCATAGCTGACATATTTGAATTAGATAACCTATCACAGGGCTCTTACCCTAGAGAAGACTCATTCTTCCTCTCTCAGAAGCCATTTATTGCCTGTAGTGCTTCATCTATGGTTGAGACTTTACAATATTCTCCTCATCTACATTTCATTTTTATATGGTCTTTTATTAGGTGACCATAGTTATGAGATTTCATGGGTATAGCTTTCCTGCCAAATATGGAAGGCAAATCTAATTGAAGTTCTCCTGGCTCTCTAGATCTCACAATCATTTGCAAAATAATATTTTAATAAGTTCTCAGAGAAAACTGTGCAAACTATTTTGATAATATCCACTTCCATTCCTTACCCAAACTCATCCCAAATATACCCCTTCCTTTGTGTGCTTCATTAATATAACTGTATTTTAAAGGAGATTGTTATACAGTATCTGTCTTGGACCTCTGCTTCTTACAACCTTTCTGAACCCTCTTCCATTGTCCTGCATGAACCTTTGCTGTAAGTATAGGCCGCTACAACTCTATATTTGCATTTTACCTGCACAAAAACCATTACCAACTCAACTTTGCCATGTTCTACTTGGCATATCACCTGGGAGAGAAAACTTGACTCTCTCTCTGATGGTTAGTTACTAACAGTGGTCCTATGCTTCTTTTTTTTTTCAACATTTATTTCTTCAAGTTTCATCTTAATCACAGTCCTTCCCACCTCCCCTTCTCAGTCCCACCCTCCTACCCTCTTCCCTCTATGTGCTTTTTTTTAAATTTAAGGTGTTGGAGGAATGTCTAATATATCGGTTCTGAAAGGCTAATTTCAATGCTGAGATCTGGTTACTGCCACTTCTGAGGCATTTTCTGATTGGTTAATTAAAGTCACTGATGGCCAATTAGCTGGGCAGAAAGAGTAAAGGAAGGTAAGATTTCCTGAGACAGAAACAGGAACACTGGTTTTATACAGAGGAATCTGTCTTTCATCCAGGAGACACAGAAGTAGACAGATGTGTCTGAGAGCTCTGGAAGGTATAGCAGGCCACGTGGCTTTTTGAGATTAGGTGGTCTGGTTAACCTTGATTAGCTAGTTGAAAGTCAGCCCAGCTAAGTGCTAATCGTTGAAATATTAAAAGGTCTTGGTTTAATTAATTATTGTTAGAAAGGCTGCTGCAGGTTTCAGATTGGAAGGCCTAAATGTTTCCAGACACAGGCTTCACAGCAGACCCCTGGCAATTACCCTGTCAGGCCAACACTAGCTGTTCTGCTTGCCTAATATAACAGTATAATATTATTAATAAATATCTGACAGCTACCCCACCAGGTCACACTGCCTGGCCTATAGGTTTCTAAGGCAAGTCAGGCCTGATAATCTCCCAAGTGGCTGACAGATGCTCCACAAGCCTAATATAACAACTTATAGTTATTAATGAAGATATTAAGCTAACAGAGTTTAGGTTGCAGGTGGTAAAGGCCACTCTTGGTCCAGAGCTTTTTCCCAAGGACAAGTCAGGCTGCAAGTTAAGATGGGCCAGACCTGCTGGCCTTTGACCAACCCACTAGCTGCTCTGCTGGCCTAATCTTACAGTTTATACTTATTAATAAATACAATTGATAATTAAGTTGCAGTTTCATCAAAGTGTATCTTTTCCCCTTCACAACTCTCCTTTTTAGTACAATAAAAAGGCTCTTTTTTTTCTTTTAACAATAAATACAGTACAAAACAATAAGAACAATTAGGCCACAATTATGAAAATTATGAGGTATAACATACATTCCCAATGTGCAGTCCATATATATTTAATAACTGATATTAATATTCTATTATCTCTCTATCTCAATGAATTTAAAGTTCTATACCTAACTTGTATTACCCTTCTAACTTGTATTACCAACTTAAAAACATCTTATACCTAGAACATCCTTTAGATATGATATAGGAATGATAAATAAAAGGGAACATATTATTGAATATGCTCTTATATCTTTGAATATTGATAGAAAATTAAGATTATTTGTGGCTACTTTGGTATAGATCTTCGTATATTGATACAAAATTAAGGTTTACTCTTTTTAAGGTATTGTACCTATATAATGTTTAAAAATACAATGTGAAGTTTTGGCCTTTTGATAGCAGCTGCCACAAACTATTTATCATAATTAAGAAATGCAAACTCATAGTCATTCAGACTTGTCATTTTGTTAGGTACTAGTGAAGTGTATCACAGATGTTGTCTAAGTTAATCAGAAATCAAGTTACTAAAAGACAAACAATATTTGCTTATCCAAATATACGGAGATAGGTGGTCTTCAAAAACTTAAAGAGATCTGTAGAATATGGAATTCAAAGATGTTTTCTAACTTAAGATTTTTTTTGACATTGAGACATGTCAGCTACTGACAGCACCCCATATTCTACTCCAAGTAGATGATGAGCATTGAAGAATCTCCATTTGGAGATGGTTCTATTAGTGGCAAGCATATCTCTGGGCAAGAAATATCCCTTGCTTCAACTGTAGACAGAATGCTGTCTGAAAAAGACAAAAATTGGAAGCAGGTAAGTCTACAGCCAAGCTCTATCAAGACAGGGTAGGCAAGTCCTTCATAATTCCTGTTTTACAATTAATGTCTGTCAGAGATACTGGGGCAAAAGGCTGAAGATAAATGCTCCAATGTATTGAGAGAAATTGGGGACTGTCCTGACAGTTAGTTGTCTGTCATTTCTTAGATTTGGAAGCTGCTGGCTCTGCACTTCTGTTTATTCAGATATATTTATTCTTCTCAAGTCTCTGATGTGATTAAAGTCTAGATAGTTGTAGTCTAACAGTTAAATTTTAAGTTGTTTAGGAAGTAAATGGATGTTCTAGGTTATATGCCTCTTAGCGACTCAGATCGAAAGAAAGGACTAGAGCAAACAAGCATTCTTAAAACAGTAAATTTGAAACTTACTTTATTTGCCAAAATAACTCACAAGACGAGTTACAAATTTTGTAATTGTTAAAAGAAATTCTAAAACCAGACAATATTCAGATAGCAAAGTATATTATACTCTTAGAAGGAAGAATTTGTAGTCACAGTACATTTGAAGTATTGGGTGAAAATTTGAACCCATTTTATAAATTCACTATGTAATAGAATTTGCTAATTATGGTATATCAGCACATGATTCCTACCAGGAACATAGAAGAAAAGCAGATATTTGTTGGATAGTGAATATATTTTCATCCCATTATGAGGATTATTATTTATATGAAAAATAAGATATATTGCCTTCCAACATCCTTATAGAATGTCTTTCTAGAAAACATTTTAAAACTGTTAAAAATGCAGAGGTTCAGAAGTGAAACCCTTTATTTCTTAGATTATTTTATTTTATTTTTACTTACTAAGTTATTGATTCAATTTGCATACCCATTTCTGCTTTCCCTTCCTCCTCCCCTTCCAATCTCTCTCTTTCACCTTACCTACCACCTCATCCCTCTTTCTTCAAAAAAGGGTAAGACCCCATGGACATCAACCAGTCTTGGCATATCAAGATGCAGTAAGATTTTAATTAGGCTTAGTTTTGCAAAATAACAAAAGCATAAAAGAAAGTTGTGAGAAGAAAAATAATTTAAGTGTACTCACTTCTGGAGTTGATACATGCCTTTGTCTTCTCCTGAGACACATTCAATGGTGTCTAGCTTATAGAATCATATTGAGCAGCAGCACATGACATTGTACATATTATTCTCTGATTCATATTCTTGTCACCTTTGAAATAAATAAAATTTGAATGTTTCTTACAATAATTCACTCACATTTGTATTTTCCATATTGAGGCAATTATAAATGTACTCTAGTTTTGTTCAGATTATTTGTTTAAAAGAATGAATCACTAGGAGTAGGTAGCAGTTAATAAGCATTGAGCAGTTCTACAGAACATTTGAAGTATAAACTTAGAGACAGAATGTCACCTAATTAGTCATGTCACTTTTAAATAAGTTTTCCATGCCCCTTAAGAAACAGTCAGTCATGAAATACTGTAATAGCCAAACTTCATGAAGTAGTAATAACTATGGAATTTAACAGTTGTCTATTGTCAATAAATATTTTTCATTTTACACCAGAGTATGAGTGTTTTTTATTTCACTCATTTATTTTAATTGCTTGTGAATTTCATACTTTAAATAGATATTCTGTGGTCCAAATTTGCAAGATTCCATAGTGGACTTATAATGATCTCCATTATTAAAATAATGTAGAGCCTATAATATTTTCTATATCATTGTTTTATCTTCTTAGACAAGATGACTTACATTTAATGGCATCCAAAAAAGTTTTATAAATTTAAGTATATAACTGAGATTTATATAAGAAATAAATAACAATTTTGAAAGGCGTGGCCTCTCAAAATGTTTATTTTATGACTATTATAATATCTGCATATTTGCTTATGAATCAAATTCTCCATTTTCCTAATTTTAAAATTAATCATTTAACAATTCTTCACCTACCAAATTTGAAAAACACACTTGAATTTTAGTACTCAAAATTACATACGAAATCTGATACTTCAATTTTTCAAATAGATAAGAGATACAATTCAGGTATTTTTCTTGAAAATTATTTATAAGACAAAAATCAAATGTATGAACCATTTCAGTCAAGAGCAGCTGCATTACCATGATAGAGTACCAGGTCAAAAAAACAAAACAAAAACTACTGATAAAAAATGAATTTAAGTCATTAAAAATGTCTGTTACTCATTTAAAAATACAATTTTCAGTTCTAGTTCCATTTGAAAACAACTATTGAAATCTGTATAGGATAATTAAGAAGTACAAACTAATAGTCAATCAAACTTATGGTTTGTGAGATATTAGTTTAGTTAACTGCAGAAATATATTGTATTTAGTCTCTTGTATAGGTTGATAAAAGTTAAGTAAATAGTACGTAAATTAAAAAAACAAGCAATGTTTGTCTATTTAGATAGACAGATAATAAATGGTTTTCAAAAACCCTGAGACCTACAGAAAATGGTATTGAAGATGTTTTAATAAGAAAAGGTTTTTATGTCAGAGAGATACATGGTTCTGGCAGCACCCCAAATTTACTTGATAAAAGATGATGGGCATTAAAGAAACAAATGTGGCAAGAGAGTCACTGGACAAAAAAAAAAAAAAAAAAAAAAAAAAATTCCATCAGCGTGTTGTCTGTCCAATCTGTGAACAAGCAGGAAACGGAAAAGTGGACCGACCAACATGAAGTTATATCTCATTTTCCAAAGTACTTGTCTTCCGTGCATCAGGAAGTCCTGGAGTTCAAGGCAGCCTGGGATAGACTATCTCAAAAAAACTCATTTTAAATTAATACTACACTTAAATGCAGAAAATACTATACTGACAGCCAAAAAGTTTATTTTCATAGAGCTCACTCTTAAGAGGGTAGTAAGATGGGCAGTAGTCAAAAAGGCCCCTCTGTCAATCTACATTTTAGGGAGGCTTTATATTACTTTTCCTAAAATCTCTAGAACTGATAGTTTTCCATTTAGTAAATTTTCCTGACTTAGTGGATTTTAATTTAGAAAACAATGATGTGCCTTTGGGTTTTTGCTTGTTTGTTTTGTTTTGTTTTGTTTTGTTTTACAACAAAATCTCTGGCTAGAGAGGAATCTTTTGACTTTCAGAACAGTTCACAATGTCATGTCCTCACCAATGGCAGGAGATCCTTTCCTGAACTTTCAGTTTCTGGTGTTACTATTCTTTATGGTAGAGTGAGTCTTCTCCAATGGCACCCAAGCCTGCTAGTAGATATCCAGATACCTAACAAAAGATGTAAGGCCAACAGAAAATTATTTAAGAAAAGAATAAAATTGCACTGTAGGGGTCAAGCTGCCTTATGGATAAGTTTGGTTATACTTCAGGCTAACAATAATAAATGAAAATAATAATAATAGAATATTACTTAATCTGGTGTCACAAAATAACTTGCTTCAATAAGTAGGAGAAATGTTTTGATAAAATATATTATATTATTTACAGATAGAGTATCTATTGATTGATTAATTGATGTTTAAAGTTCTTTTTTGCTGAAAGTCAAAGTCTTTACATCTGTAGGTATTATGTGACAAACAACCATCTATTTCCACTTTATAATGCTCAAAGAAATGGGGAATTTGTGATACCAGAATTAAATAACTACATAATTTCAAATCAAGCCAAATCTTTCACCTCTCCAAATAAAAAACTTCAGCACTAAAGTAGTCTGTTTTGTTTTGGTTTTGTTTTAATATCTCGGATGTATTTTATAATTCCCCAGTTTGTTCTGCAATTTTTTTTCTTACTTATGTGTATGCTTTTGACCAGCTATCTGAAGGTATGTTCACATTCTTGCAATTTTTAAAATGCAGATGAAAGAACACTTAGAAAATTCTGTGATTTAAGCACATCAGCATATCAGGTTTTTTTTTTTCCAACTCATTTTAAGAGTCAGAGTGGCTCAAGTAAAAGCAGTAAAACTCCATAAAATAAGGTAGTGAATGCAGAAAATATTAACACTGCCAGTCTCTTACCTATTAATCCTTATTAACTTCACCACAGAGGCCAGTAGGCCGCTACAGATTGTGCAATTAGGTTAGAGCTCCCTCCTGTGACTCTATTTAGAAATTCACATCATCTCTAGAAGTACTCCTAAATTTATGAATTCACAAATTCTTACTAAACAAATGAAGTATTGGAAAACTTCAAACTTCTGAGAGATATCGAAACACAACTTCTGTACTGTTGATCCTGTACACCTGTAAAATGTACTGATTAAGATTTTGAAATTAGCAAGTCATGATCACAGACTGTACATCAGCAATATGAAACCTTTCTATAAACCTCTCAATATGAGGAGAGAATTAGTTTGGAGGAATGTGAAAGGTAGTGCAAATATAATGCCACACTAGCTTGTTTTTCTTGCCTGTATTGATAAGAAATGTGTGTTTAGGAGTCAGAGCTACCACTTCAGTCATTAAAACATATTTATTTGTTATTTTCGTTGGTTCGTTGATTGGTACCTGATATGAAACTAAGCTTCTTCTCTGTTGGTTTAGGTATAGGAGCTACTTGCTCCTTACATTGTAATCGTGAACTTTTGTGAAAGTACTGATGATGAGAAAAACATTGGATAGAGATGCTTGTGTCCATCTCCGTGGCTATCATGGTATCACAGTTTTTGCTTCACTTAACAAATTGATGGATGTGTTTAGTAGGACTGTGGGAGTCTGGAACTTGAAGGTGATCACCAATGAAAAGAAATCAAATGCCTTATGTTCCACCTATAAATAAAGAGAACTATAAAGAATGCTGGTAGTTCCCGCAAAGGATGTGAATCCTGTATACAACAATCAACGTCATTGTCCACAAATGGTACATTTTTAGAGCCAGTTTCATTCTAAGCTGGTTCAAATTAACTGTCTTAGAAATAGCTCTGTACCTCATTTTAAAATTACATTATATGGGGTTTTTTGGTGTTTTCTTTCTTGAGTTCTTTATATATTTTGGATATTAGCCCTCTACCAAATGTAGGGTTGGTGAAGATCTCTTCCCAATCTGTTGGCTGCCATTTTGTTCTATTGCCTTTCAGATGCTTTTCACTTTCATGAGGTCCCATTTATTAATTGTTGATCTTAGGGCCTGAGCTATTGGTGTTCTCCTCAAGAAGTTCACTCCAGTGCCAATGAGTTCATGACTGCACTTGCTTTCTCTACTAATGGATTTTGTGTATCTGGTTTTATGTTGAGATCTTTGATCAACTTGGACTTGAGTTTTGTACAGATGATAAATATGTATCTATTTGCATTCTTCTACATGCAGACATCCAGTTAGATGAGCACCATTTTTTGAAGACTTTTTTCCATTATATGGTTTTGGCTTCTTTGTCAATAATCAAGGGTCCTATAGGAGTGTGAGTGTATTTTTGGGTCTTCAATTCATTTCCATTGATCAACCAGTCTGTTTGTATGCCAGCACTGTGCAATTTTTTACTATTGCGCTGTAATACAACTTGAAGTTGGGGATGGTGATGCCTCCAGGAGTAATTTATTGTACATGATTACATTAGATGTTCTGGATATTTTGTTTCCTCATATGAAGCTGGTAATTGGTTTTTCAAGATCTTTAAAGAATTATGTTGGAATTTTAATGGGAACTGGATTGAATCTGTAGATTGCTTTTGGTGAGATGGTGATTTTCAGTATGTTAATTCTACCAATCCATGAATATGGGAGATCTTTCCATCTGCTGATATCTTCTTAAATGTATTTTTCAGACAATTGAAATTCTTGTCCCACAGGTCTTTTACTTGCTTGGTTAGAGTTACACCAACATAATTAATATTATTTGTGGCTACTGTGAAGGGATTTTTTTTCTAACTTCTTTCTAATCCTGTTTGTTATTGTATACAGGAGGGCTACTGATTTTTTAAAGTTAGTTTTGTATCCAGCCACCTTGCTGAAGGTGTTTGTCAGTTGTAGGAATTCCCTAGTAGAACTTTTGGAGCCACTTATGTATACTGTCATAGCATCTGCAGATACAGATACCTTGACTTCTTCCTTTTCAAATTGTATCCCCTTAGTCCCCATTTGTTGTCTTATTGCTCTCTCTAGGATTTCAAGTATTACATTGAAGAGATACAGAGAGAGTGGGTGGCCTTATCTTGTCCCTGATTTCAGTGGGTTTTCTTTAAGTTTCTTTCTATTTAATTTGATATTAGCAATAGGCTTGCTGTATATTTCCTTCATTGTGTTTAGGTAAGCACCTTGCAACCATGATCTCTTGAACACTTTAACATGAAGTGGTCATAGATTTTTTTTCAAATGTTTTTCAGTATCTAATGGATGCTGTGAATATTTTCTTTCAGCTTGTTTATATGGTAGAATACATTGACGGATTTTTGTATGTTGAACCATCCCTGCAACCCTGGGATGAAGCCTATTTGGTCACGGTGGATGAAATTTTTGATGTGTTCTTGGATTTTGTCTGCAAGTTTTTCATAGAGCATTCCACCACTCTGAGTACTGCCCTCCCACCCTCTACCCCTTAACTCTCCCATCCCACTCCTCTGGAGTGGAGTGTCCCTACATAACAGTCCCCTGCCCCGGTTCAGCAGTCATATGAGGGTCAAGAGCCTCCTCATTCACTGGGGGCCTACAAGGCAACACCACTAGGGCAAAGTGTCTCATTGACAGGAAACAATGTCTAAGTTCCTGTTCCCTTTGGTGCATTGGTTGTAGTATAGCTATCCTGTACTATATGGCTAAAATCCGATTATAAGTGAATAGATGACATGTGCATCTTTCTGAGTTTGAGTTAGCTCACTCAGGGTGAGCTTTTATAGTTCCATCCATTTGGCTGCAAATTGCATGATTTCATTGATGATGGCTGAGTAGTATTCCATTGGGTAGATGCACCACAGTTTTTTTATCCATTGTTGGTTGAGGGACATCTGGGTTGTTTCCAGTTTCTAGCTATTACATATAAGTCTGCTATGAACATAGATGAGGAAACTTCCTTGTGGTTTGGTGAGGAATCATTTGGATGTATACCCAGAAGTGGAGTGGCTGGTTCTTTAGGTAGAGCTAAGTTTTCTAAAATATTGGCAGACTGATTTCCCTAGTGGTTATACAAGCTTGCACTACCACCAGCTGTGGAGGAATGTTCCCGTTTCTCGACAACCTCACTAGCATGTGCTGTCATTTGATCTTTTGGTCTTAGACATTCTGACAGGTGTGAAATGGAATCTCAGAGTGCTCTTGAGTAGAATTTCTCTGATGTTTAAGGATGCTGAGCATTTTTTCAAGTGTCTCTTAGCCATTAGGGACTCTTCCTTTGTGAATTCTCTGTTGAGCTCTGTTTCCCATTTTTTGATTGAATTATTTAGTTTCTTGGCATTTAATTTCTTGAGTTCTTTGTAAATTTTGGATATTAGCCCTCTGTCAGATGTGCGGTTGGTGAAGATTTTTTACCAATCTATAGGTTACCATTTTGTTAGAATGACAGTGTCTTTTGCCTTACAGAAGCTTTTCAGTTTCATGAGGTCCCATTTGTTGATTGTTGGTCTTAGACCCTAAGCTGTTTGTGTTCTTTTCAGGAAGTTGTTACCTGTGCTTTCAAGGGTTCCACCACTTTTCTTATAGTAGATTTAGTGTGTAAGGCCTTACATTAAGGTCTTTGATCCTCTTGGACTTAAGTTTTGTTCCAGGTGATAAGTATGGGTATAATTTCATTCTTTTACATGTTGACAACCAGTTGGACCAGCATCATTTGTTGAAGGTGCTCTCCTTTTTCCATTGTACGGTTTTGGCTTCTTTGTCAAAAATTAAGTGACCATAGGGGTGTGGGTTCATTTCTGGTTCTTCAATTTGATTCCATTGATCCACTGGTCTCTTTCTATACCAGTACATGTTGTTTTTAGTAATATTGCTCTATAGTACAACTTGAAATCTGGGATTTTTGTTGTTGTTGTTGTTTGTTTGTTGATTTTTTTTAATTGTACAGGATATTTAGCTATTCTAGGTTTTTTTTTTTTGTTATTCCATATGAAGTTGAGAATATCTTTTTCCAGGTCTATAAAGAATTGTGGTGGTATTTTGATAGGAATTGCATTGAATCTGTACATTGCTTTTGGCATGATGACCATTTTATTATGTTGATCCTACCTATCCATGAGCATGGGAGATCTTTCCATCTTCTGATGACCTCTTCAATTTCTTAATTCAAAGACTTGAAGTTCTTGTCCTACAGGTCTTTCATTTGGTTAGAGTTACCCCAGGTATTTTATATTGTTTGTGATTATTGTGAAGGGTGTTGTTTCCCTAATTTATTTCTCAACCCATTTATTTGTTTTATAAAAAGGGCTTCTGATTTTTGGGGAATTAATTTTGTATCCAGCACCCTTACTGAAGGTGTATTTCATCTGTAAGAGTTCTCTGGTGGAAATTTTGGGGTTGCTATGTATGCTATTATATGTTCTTCAAATGGGGATAATTTGATTTCTTCATTTCCAGTTAGTATCTCCTTGATCTCCTTTAGCTGTCTTATTGCGCTGGCAAGAAATTCAAGTACTATGTTGAAGAGATATGGTGAAAGTGGACATCTTTGTCTTGTTGCTGAGTTTAGAGGAAATGCTTCAAGTTTCTTTCCATTTAATTTGATGTTGGCTACTGGCTTGTTTTATATTGCCTTTATTATTTCTAAGTATGGTCCTTATATGCCCTTTCTTTCCAGGACTATTAGCAATAAGGGGTGTTGGATTTTGTCAAATGCTTTTCAGCATCTATTGAGATGATCACGTGTTTTTTTTTTTCTTTCATCTTGTTTATATGGTGAATTACATTGATGGATTTCCATATGTTGAGCCATCCCTACATTCCTAGGTTGAAGCCTACTTGATCATGGTGTATGATACTTTTGATGTGATCTTGGATTCAGTTTGCCATTATTTTATTAAGTAATTTTGCATCTATGTTCATGAGGGAGATTGGTCTGAATTTCTCTTTCTTTGTTGGGTCTTTGTGTGGTTTAGGAATCAGGGTGACTGTAGCCTCATAGAATGAGTTTGGCAGTGTTCCTTCTGTTTCTATTTTGTGGAAGAGTTTGAAGAGTATTGGTATTAGCTCTTCTTTGAAGGTCTGGTAGAATTCTGTGCTGAAACCATCTGGCCCTGGGCCCTTTTTTTTTTTTTTTTGGTTGGGAGAATTTTAATGACTGTTTCTATTTCCTTAGAGTTTTTAGGGTTGTTTAATGTGTTAACCTGATCTTGATTCAACTTTCAAAGGTGGATTCTATCAAGAAAATTGTCCATTTTGCTTAGATTATCAAAAATGGTAGAGTACACATTTTTAAAGTAGGACCTAAAGATTCTCTGGATTTCCTAAATGTCTGTTATTATTTCAACCGTTTCATTTCTGACTTTGTTGATTTGGGTTTTTAACCTCTACCTTCTAATTAATTTGGCTAAGGGTTTGTCTATTTTGTTGATTTTCTCAAAGAACCAACTCTTGGTTTCATTGATTTTTTTTTTTGTACACATTTTTTTTGTATCATTCTTTTTGTTTCTAAGTTGTTGATTTCAGCCCTAAGTTTGATGATTTCCTGCATTCTGTTCCTCTTGGGAGTGTTTGGTTCTTTGTTTTCCAGTTCTTCTAATTCAGCTGTTAATTCACTAATATGAGTTGTCACAATTTTCTTTTTGAAGGCACTTAGTGTTATGAAGATTCTTCATTGCACAGCTTTCATAGTGTCCCCTTGGTTTGGGTATGTTGTGCCTTCATTTTCGTTTGATTTTAAGAAGTCTTTGATTTCCTTAATTTCTTCCCTGACACACTAGTCATCCAGTAAAGAGTTGTTCAGTTTCCATGAGTTTGTAGGCTTTCTGTTATTTCTGTTGTTCCAGGAATCTACAGGAACTCCTCACCCTAGGAAACACAGAACACATTTGGATTCAGGAGTAAGGTCACTCATTCACTCTGCAGTCACTAATCTCCCTGTTGTGACTGGCCTGAGCTCCCCTTACACCTGGCCTAAGTAGCTCTCAGACAAAAGCACATCAAAATATTCAAGCTTGCTCAGCTACAAAGCAGAAACCTTTGTGGGGAAAGACTGTGGGGAAGGACTAGAGAAAGACTAACAGTAAAACATTTAGATATTTTATCAAAGATTTTCCTTGGAGGATCCTGGTTGTCCCTTCATTTGAGATGTTCTGGGTCTGCAAACTGTCTCAAGTCTAGAAAAATGAATCATGGATAGATATTTCCTTTAGCCAGAAAAAAAAGTGTGGTACAAATTAAAGATTGAACTTTCTAAGTCAAAAGATCAAGATTAATGGTTTCCCTTCCCATCTCAAAGCTCCAGAGCCTCAAACCGATAATGATTCAGCATATTTTGAGAAAGTTCTTCTTATATCATTTAAGGTAAACAATGCAATCCACATTGACATTTGTCTTTTTCCAAGTTTTCCTTGAATGGAGGCTAATCTCACAAAGAACTTTGTAAATGAGACATAACCCAGTGGCCTTGGTCATTCTGGGTTGGAATAACCTGTTGACTTCAAAGATATCAGGAAAGTCTTTTTACTCAAAGTTGGGTTGGTTATTTTGGGCTGAATAAGGTAACTGCCAGATTGAGATCTACGATTTCCCAAGTTAAGCAAGTAGGAAGATGATATGATTACCATCAAGTGTGCTTCCTTTTCTCCCCCCATTTTGTCTTTGTATGCTCCTTCTTGCCCTCACAGGCAAGGTCAAGACTAATAAAATATAGGAAGGGGGGGGGCAAAAGATGGCGGCAACCTACACTGACGCATTTTGAACGCAGGGAAAAAAGAGCCATAAAAAACACAGAGTTATTGGGCACTTTGCAAAAACCAGAGGGGCTAGACCCCCCCGGGAACATTCACAGTTCCCAAGGGGCTGTTAAAAGTCCCAGGGTAAGGCTCTCCCCTCATCTCTCGCAGACACGGAAGTCACTAAATCTGGGATTCGGGATTCGGGAATTCCCATTTGGAGAGGCGCCTGGTAAGAACGACCCCAACTCACAGCAGGAAGAATCAGAGGCCACATGGTGATTGCCCACTAGCCTACTGGGCTCCCCACACCTCAGGAAGAACTTATAGCCACTTAAGAAACTTGGTGGGATAGTGGAAGTCTTAGCAAGGAAGAAACAGGGTGGTCTTCGGGTGGACCACAGCCGCTCGAGATGCGGAGGTTCCGAGAGAGCGGGAAGCTGGTGGGCAAAGTAATCAGGGTGGGAAGTAGGCTCAGGCGGGCAGGAGGGTGTGAAGTAGGCTCAGGCGGGCGGGAGGGGCCGAATACCCGCGCACCCATGGCAGCGCAGCTGGGGAGGGAGCCCGGTGCGGGCGGGGCCAAAAACCCGCGCACCCACAGCAGGACAACTGGGGAGGGAACCAGGCACAGGCGACGGGCAGGGCCAGGGACCCACGCACGCACAGCTGAGCTGCTGGGACGGGAGGCCCACTCAGGTGGCTGGAGGATCCGGGGCTCCGTGCATCCATGGCCGAGCAGCTAGGGAGGGAGACCCGCGGCTGGGCAGACAGGGAGGGAACCAGGCACAAGGGTCAGGCCTCTGGAGAGAAGCCTAGTGAGAAACCAGAAGTCAGGGGACCATAGCAGTATTCTGGAAAATCCAGACATATTAGGTGTGGAGCCAGACCCTGTCAGCCTACGTGACGACAAACAAAGCCAACAGAATCTGTGCCTGGGCAAACAGGTCCATACAATCAGAACCATTACAGGCTGATAACTCAGAGTGCAACATAGAGAAGTCTGAATTGGGAGCAGTGAAACAATCCCGGTCCATTACTCACAACCTGGGAATAAGCTGCACCAGCTCACAGTGCTTCAGGCGATTAAAACCACAGTGTCCCTGAGATCCCCTGTAAGCAACAACAGATAGCCAAGTAATTTGTCCCCTGCACCAAAGCATCCCCTGTGGATCCAAGCACAGAAAATGACAAGAACAGACAGCTAAATGCATCCAATGGCCAAAGTTCCAAGAAAAAATAGAAATCAAGGAAATATGACTCCAACAAAGCAGAATTATCCTAGCTCATCCAATTCGGATGACCTCACACCAACAGCAACATATGAAAACGATGACAATTCTGCATTATGGAAAGTGATATAGTCCCTTCAAGAAGAACTCAAATCTATGAAGGAATTCAAAGAAGCCACAATTTTATAAGTCAAAACAACGAACAACACCATTAAAGTGCTCCAAGCCAAGGTGACAGAGCTTGAACAGGAAAAGGACAAAGCAATGAAAGATTTTCATACAAAAACAAGCAAGATGGAGAAGGAAATGTACAAAACGAACAAAACCATACAAGATATGAAAATAGAAATAGAAACAATAAAGAAAAAACAGTCAGAGTTAAAAGAGGAAGTGGAGAACCAAGGGATGAGAACAGGAACTACAGATGTGAGTATCAACAATAGGATGCAAGAGATGGAAGACAGGATCTCAGGCATGGAAGATTCGATGGAAGAAATCAGTACAACATCCAAAGAAAATGAGAAGGCTAAAAAAATCTCTCACCCACAACATCAAAGAAATCAAGGACTCAATGAAAAGACGGAACCTAAGAATTATAGATATAGAGGAAAGAGAGGACTCCCGACTCCAAGGTCCAGGAAATATCTTCAACAAAATCATAGAGGAAAACTTCCCAAACCTGAAAAAAAGAGATGCCAATAAAAATCCAAGAGGCTTACAGAACACCAAACAGATTAGATCAGAAAAGAAACTCCTCTCACCACATAATAATTGAAACACCAAATGTACAGAACAAAGAAAGAATATTAAAAGCTGTAAGAGAAAAAGGTCAAGTCACATACAATGGCAGACCCATCAGAATTACACCTGACTTCTCCTCAGAAACTTTAAAGGCTAGAAGGGCCTGGACAGATATACTACAAGTCCTGAGAGATCATAGGTGCCCAGCCAGATTACCTTACCCAGCAACACTCTCTATCAACATAGAAGGAGAAAACAAGATATTATATGACAAAATCAAATTTAAACAATATCAACCCACAAACCCAGCCCTACAGAAAATCCTAGAAGGAAAATTCAAACCCAGAGAAGAAAACTCCACCCAAGAAAACAAAGGGAATAGAAAACCCCTCAGCAACTAAACCAAAAGAGGCACAGGACCACCACCTATACCAAACTAATGGGAAATAACAACCCCAGGTCACTAATATCCATCAACATCAATGGACTCAACTCCCCAATAAAAAGACACAGGTTTACAGAGTGGATCTGCAAGCAAGACCCTTCCTTTTGTTGTATACAAGAGACACATCTCACTACCAAAGATAGACACTACCTCAGAGTAAAGGGCTGGGAAAAGGTTTTCCAAGCAAATGGACCCAGGAAGTAAACTGGAGTAGCCATCCTAATATCAAACAAAACAGACTTCCAACTGAAGTTGATGAAGAAAGACAAAGAAGGGCACTATATACTCATTAAAGGGAATATTCATCAAGAGGAAATCTCAATACTGAACATCTATGCCCCAAATACAAAGGCAACTACTTTCATAAAGGAAACACTTCTAAAACTTAAATCGCACGTCGATCACAACACACTAGTAGTGGGAGACTTCAACACCCCACTCACAACTATGGACAGATCATTAAGACAGAAGACAAAAGGGAAATATTGAGTCTAACAGAGATCATGAAACAAATGGACCTAACAGATATCTACAGAACGTTTCACCCAAACAAAAAGGAATACACCTTTTTCTCAGCACCCCACGGAACCTTCTCCAAAATCGACCACATAGTTGGACACAAAAATAGTCTCAATAGATACAAGAAAATTGAAATAACACCTTGTATCTTATCAGACCACAATGGAATAAAGCTGTTCTTCAACAGCAAAAGAATCAACAGAAAGCCTACAAACACATGGAAATTGAACAGCTCCTTACTGGATGACCACTGGGTCAGGGAAGAAATAAAGAAGGAAATCAAAGACTTCTTAAAATCCAACGACAATGAAGACACACAACATACCCAAACCTAAGGGATACTGTAACCGAACTTTTAAATTATTATTTAACACATTTATTTATTACTAAATACACTTATAACAAACACCAACAATTTCTTAACTATTAATCCTATAAATTCCTACAACCCCTTTAACCTATCCACTAAACCTATTGATAATTATACCAACTACTTTCATAACCTTTTAGAATGATACAGTCTCTGGGGCAGGTCCTCAGTCGTCAGGAACACAGTCTTTGTTGTAGATTCTTTAACGCACTTAGCAGTCCTTCTTCTGGATCTCTCAGATGCAGGTTCGTCAGGGTAGTTGGTTATTGCAGTCTCACCTTAAATAAGGCTTCATGCTTTCTTCTCTGTGGGAGAAACCAGCCGTCTGCAGGCCAAATTACTTCTTTTAAATCAGGAACTCAGCTGCTCTGCCTCAGTCCTTAAAGCCAGGCACAATTTCCTTTAGGCCACTGTTTGGACAGATCAAACCGCTCTAGGCAAAAGCTGAGCCACAGGGTCCAGTCCTTGGCCTTTTGGTGTCTTGCTCAGGCTTTCTTTGCTCACCGGCTTCTTTCTGCTTCAGGGAGAGAGCTGGCCATCAATGACCAGCCGTTTTTTCAGCAGGACTCTTGGAGCTCTCTAGCATCAGGGGCCTCTTCTCTTCTGGGCTCCATGCACTGTTCTCAAATAGAAGGAACTCTGTTTCAGCTTAATTTGGGCTCTGACCACTTAGCAGCTGAAAACAATGTCAGGACAGATACTTTGTTTTTTCAATTCTATTGAGTCTTTCCTGTTTTCCTGACTTCAAACTTGTTTTTCCGGCTATTGAGTCTTTCCTGTTTTTGCTGACTTCATACTTGTTTTTCAGTCTATTGAGTCTTTCCTGTTTTTGCTGACTTCATGCTGATAATGCTCTTCAGGACCCGAATTAAGATATAGTATCAGAAACTCCTATATATTTTCTAAATCTAATTTACCTAACCCCTACAGGATACATTGAAAGCTGTGCTATGAGGAAAGTTCACAGCACTAAGTGCTTTCAAAAAGAAAATTGTGACAGCTCATATTAGTGAATTAACACCTAAGCTGGGTAAATTGGAAAAAAAAAGAAGCAAACACTCCCAAGAAGAGCAGAAGGCAGGAAATCATCAAACTTAGGGCAGAAATCAACAACTTAGAATCAAAAAGAACTATAAAAAGAATCAATGAAACCAAGAGTTGGTTCTTTGAGAAAATCAACAAAATAGACAGAACCCTAGCCAAATTAACTAAAAGGCGAAGGGAAAGAACCCAAATCAACAAAATCAGAAATAAAAAGGGAGAAATAACAACAGACATTGAGGAGATCCAGAAAATATTAGGGCATTACTTTAAAAATCTATATTCCACTAAATTTGAAAACCTAAGCGAAATGGACAATTTCCTCGATAAATTCCACCTAAGAAAACTAAATCAAAATCAGATTAAAAGCTTAAACAGCCCAATAACACCACAGGAAATACAAACAGTCATTAATAATCTCCCAACCAAAAAAACCCATGGCCAGATGGCTTTAGCATGGAATTCTACCAGACCTTCAAAGAGGAACTAACACCATTACTTTTCAAACTCTTCCACCACATAGAAACAGAAAGAACACTGCCAAACTCATTCTATGAGGCCACAATCACCCTGACTCCTAAACCACACAAAGACCCAACAAAGAAAGAGAACTTCAGACCAATCTCCCTCATGAATATAGATGCAAAAATACTTAATAAAATACTAGCAAACCGAATTCCAGAACACATCAAAATTATCATACACCATGATCAAGTAGGCTTCATCCCAGGAATGCAGGGATGGTTCAATATACGAATGTCTATCAATGTAATTCACCACATAAACAAGATGAAAGAAAAAAAACCACATGATAATCTCGCTAGATGCAGAAAAAGCATTTGACAAAATCCAACACCCCTTCATGCTAAAAGTTCTGGAGAGAACGGGCATACAAGGACCATACCTAGAAATAATAAAGGCAATATACAGCAAACCAGTTTCCAACATCAAATTAAATGGAGAGAAGTTTGAAGCATTTCCTCTACACTCAGGGACAAGACAAGGATGTCCACTTTCACCATCTGTCTTCAATATAATACTTGAAGTCCTTGCTAGAGCAATAAGACAACTAAAGGACATCAAGCGGATAAACATCAGAAACGAAGAAGTCAAATTATCCCTATTTGCAGATGATATGTTAGTATACATAAGCGACCCCAAAAACTCCACCAAAGAACTCTTACAGCTGATAAACAACTTCAGCAAGGTGGCTGGATACAAAATTAACTCAAAAAAATCAGAAGCCCTTCTTTATACAACAAACAAATATACCAAGAAATTAATAAGGGAAACAACCAACTTCACAATAGCCACAAACAACATAAAATACCTGGGGGTAACTCTAACCAAGCAAGTAAAGGACCTATACAACAAGAACTTCAAGCCCCTGAAGAAAGAAATGGAAGAGGCCTTTAGGAGATGGAAAGATCTCCCATGCTCATGGATAGGTAAGATCAACATAATAAAAATGGCCATCCTACCAAAAGCAATATATAGATTCAATGCAATTCCTATCAAAATACCAACACAATTCTTTATAGACCTGGAAAAAGCTAGTCTCAACTTCATATGGAACAACAAAAAGCCCAGAATAGCTAAATAAATCCTGTCCAATGAAAAAACATCTGGAGGTATGACCATCCCAGATTTCAAGCTGTACTACAGAGCAACAGTAATAAAAACAGCATGGTACTGGTATAGAAACAGACCAGTGGATCAATGGAATCGAATTGAAGACCCAAACATGGACCCACACACCTATGGCCAACTAATCTTTGACAAAGAAGCCAAAACCACACAATGGAAGAAGGACAGCATCTTCAACAAATGGTGCTGGTCCAACTGGATGTCCACTTGCAAAAGAATGAAATTAGACACATACCTATAACCTTGTACCAAACTTAAATCCAAGTGGATCAAAGACCTTAACATAAAGCCGGCCACACTAAATATACTAGTAGAAAATGTAGGAGAAACCCTCGAACTCATTGGCACAGGTGACAACTTCCTGAACAGAACACCAACAGCTCAGGACCTGAGATCAACAATCAATAAAAGGGACCTCATGAAACTGAAAAGCTTCTGTAAGGCAAAAGACACTGTCATTCGAACAAAACGGCAACCAACAGACTGGGAGAAAATCTTCACCAACCCCACATCTGATAGAAGGCTATTATCTAAAATCTACAAAGAACTCAAGAAACTAAATGCCAAGAAACCAAATAATCCAATCAAAAAATGGGAGATGGAGCTAAATAGAGAATTCACAAAGGAGGAATCCCTAAGGGCTGAGAGACACCTGAAGAAATGTTCAACATCCTTAATCATCAGAGAAATGCAACTCATAGACGACCCTGAGATTCCACCTAACACCTGTTAGAATGGCTAAGATAAAGATCTCAAATGATAGCACATGCTGGCGAGGGTGTGGAGAAAGGGGAACCCTACTCCGTTGCTGGTGGGAGTGCAGGCTTGTGCAACCACTATGGAGGTCTGTCTGGCAATATCTTAGAAATCTAGGAATAACCTTGCCTCAGGACCCAGCCATACCACTTCTGGGTATACACCCAAAGGACCTCTCACGGAGACATAGGGAAGTCTCCTCATCTATGTTCATAGCAGCCTTATTTGTAATAGCTAGAAATTGGAAACAACCCAGATGTCCCTCAACTGAAGAATGGATTAAAAAACTGTGGTACATCTATACAATGGAATATTACTCAGCTATTAGAAACAATGAAATCATGCAATTTGCAACCAAATGGATGGATCTATAGAAGCTCATCCTGAGTGAGCTAACCCAGTCTCAGAAGGATGCACATGGCATCTATTCACTTATAGTAGGATTTTAGCTATATCGTACAGGATCTCTGTACTACAACACACCAAAAGGAACATGGACAAAAACTTTTTTTTTTATCTTTTTCTTTTTCTTTCTCCTTTTTTCTTTTTTCTTTTTTCTTTTCCCTTCTCTTTTTCCTCTCTTTTTTGTTGATATTCTTTGTTTTTGTGGGTTTGTGTGTTTGTTGGTCTTTTTTTAGTATTCCCCCAGTAGCAAGGAGACACCTTTCACTGGCAGTACTGCCTCGTAGGCCCCCAGTGAATGAAGAGGCTCTTGGCCCTCATATGACTCCTGATCTGCTGTGAGAGACTGTTAGGCAGGGACACTCCACCCCAGAGGAACAGGACGGAAGGGTCAGGGGGTAGAGCATGGGAGGGTGGGGCTGGGAAGCGGGATAAGAGGACAATATGATAAGGATGTAACCTGAAGCAACAAACAAATAAATTTATTAACTAAAAAATAAATAAATAAATAAAAATAAAAGGGCAGGTGGCAGGGCTGAAACACTGTGAATGGAATAGAGGATACAGCCGTTCGGCCTGGTTTTGCAGACCTCCAGGTGTCGAGAAGACGTGGAGCTAAGGTAAAATACAAGAGAATTGTGGTGTTGGCCCATGCCTTTGACTTCAGCGGAGAAGGGGAGAGCACCGTAGAGTTGGTGGTCTTATGTATTCTGGAGTCATACGGAATGGGAAGGTGAGAGTGCACACCCTTTGTCCCACCATTCAAGAAGAGTACACCCTTGGTCCCAGCACACTGGAGACAGAAAGTGGCAGATCTCGGAGCTCAAGGTCAGCCTGATGCAGGGCAAACTCTAAATAGAGAAAGACTTCGATCCAGGAGTGGTGGAACACATCTTTCATCCCTTCAGATGGGAACCGCAGGTCTCTGGTCCCAATAATTAGAGTTCAGAGACATACACATGGGATTTGGAGGGACCTAGGTTTGGAGGCTACTTACAAAAGGTCTTCTCGATGCAGGCAGATTGTCCTTTGGGATCTCAAAATATATACAGTGAAGCTGGTTTAGCTCCAAGGTGACAGAATGATTTCTTCTTTAACCCGGATTGAAAGATAATGCTTTGTATGTTGTCAGAAGGCCAAATTTGCTTCAGGAGAAGTATTACCTAGATTTCCCCCCCACAAAAAAAAAAAGGAGAGTAATTGTCCCAGGGTTGGGATTGGGGTAGGGCTCTGTTCTTATCTTTCCAGGAGAATCGATGCGTCCATTCGGGGAGCCCAGGGACGGCTGGACAGAGGTAACCTCAGCAGAGAGAAGAATCAGGCACCAAGGAGGACGGGTGACCCAGTTGATTCAGCCTGGCAGACTTCCTCAATAGCTGTCTCTATCGGGGGCCTGCAACCATGGCAATCCAATGTCGCTGGGACCGTTCAGCTCTACACAATGCCCTGGCCAGAACCTCAGTGAAGCCTGCAAGATCAGCTTCTGCCTACAAACTCCTTAGGTCATCTAAACAGCTGAGAACAGAAGGACTGAACATAAAAGGATTGCACTAACATTTTTAACCATTTTTCCATTTTGGTTCGGGCCCCAAACAGGTTTACTACGACCCAAATCAGCAGGAAGTCACTTTAAGAGAGTGACATCCCATGCCCAGAGGGTGGGGAGGGTATTTCCCCGCCTTTCTTTTTGGTTATTTGAAGGATAACTGAAAACTCTGATATTTAGGGGAAGAGATTACAAGCTGATAAATGGTCCTGTTTAATGGGTTTTGGAGGTTAGCCCCAGGGACTTCCTACTTTTCCTTTTCTGTATCCTTCTTCCTCTCCTATGTAGGAGTGCATAGGCTTGAGAAAAATGAGACATAGACATAGCACAGGAAGGTCCAAGAAGAAGGGGCAGATTATTGAATATGCCCTTATACCTTTGTATATTGATACAAAATTAGTAGTATATTTGGCTAAAGTGGTATTGACCATTGCTTATTGTGCAAAAATAAGATTATATTGTATTACATCGGTATTGATCTTTGTATATTGATACAAAATTAAGATTATAGTTGGCCACAATGGTATTGACCCTTGTATATGGACGTAATATTAAGATTGTATTGGGCTACGTAGGCATTGATTTTTGTATATTGATACATAATTAAGAGTATATTTAACCACAATTGAATAGATCTTTGTATATTGATACAAAATTAAAGGTAACGCTTCCTAATTGTATCATACCTAGAGATACTTAAAAATAAAATGTGAAGCTCTGGCCTCTTGATACCAACCATCTTAAACTGTTTAGGATAGTTAAGAAAAACAAACTCCTAGTCATGCATGCATGTCACCTTGTTAGCTACTATGACAGTCTATCACAGATATTCTATAAACTACTCAGTAATCAAGTTGTTAAGAGACAAGCAACATTTGCTTATCTAAATACAAGAGATAGATAGGGCATCTTCAAAAACCCCAAGAGATCTGCAGAATATGGCATTCAAAGATGTGGTCTTAAATTAAGATTTTTTTTTGATATCGTGACATATCAGCTCCTGACAGCACCCCCTATTCTATTCCAAGTAGAAGAAAAGCATCGAAGAATCTCCAGTGTGAGATGGTTGAAATAGTGGCAAGCCTATCTCTGGGCATGTAAAAACTCCTTGCTTCAACTGCAGACAGACTGCTGTCCAAAAAGGAAAAAAACTTGGTAGCAGGGAAGTCGACAGCCTAGCTCTGCCAAGACAGGGTAGGTTAGTCCTTCATAATCCCTGTTCTACAATAAATGTCTGTCAGAGAAACAGGACCCAAAGGCTGAAGACTGATGCTGGAATGTATGGAGAGAAAATGCGAACTGTCCAGGTAGTCACTGGTTTGTCATTTCTTAGTATTGGAAGCTGCAGGCCCTGCACTTCCTATATAATCAGATATATTTATCCCTCTCAGGTCTCTGAGGTGGTTGAAGAATATACAGCTAGAGTCTCATGGTTAAATTTTGAGTTGTTTAGGAATCAAGAGGGTGTTATAGATCTAAGAATTTACTCTTAAAATTGTGTTGCAAGTTGGTGTGAATGTTGAATCAAATATAGACCTTTAAACTCATGGAGATGGTTAGATAGTAGAATGTTAAAGTCAGGGGCCAAATATGTATGGACTGGACATTGGGAAGGTATGCTGGGACATTTAACTTTCATAAATGTGACACATTTAAAAAAAAAAAAAAAAGACTTCCAAACATCACCCAGGACTAGAATCCTAACTGCTGTGACCCTCTCCCTCCAGTGATCCGGCAACTTCAGAAGACAGTGGGGATTTTGTTGTTGTTGTTATTGTTGCTGTTTGTTCTGATTCAGTTTGCTTTTAGCCTAATGGTGCCTCTCCCTGTCATAAAATGACGATAGCATTTGCTTCAGAGGCTTGCACATTATCAAAACCACAAACAGTGTGTATGAAACATGGCAGTGATTATCTTTGCCTTCATGGCCTGTCTTCCCTCTTCCTTCATTAGCTTACCCGGCAATGAACAGTCTCCTTGTTTCCACCTGAAATAATAAAAGTTCTTCTGACACTTAAAAATAAAATAAAATAAAATAAAATATAGGAAGGATTCTGGGGTGCCTGGTCTAATTTTAAAGGAGTTTTCCAAAATCCAGAGAGCTTAGGCTTATAAAACACATCCAGGATCATTTGTGGGGGGTCAAGATTCATGTAAATGCACATGGTTTGAACTAGCATAAATTGAAAAGAAATAGGATATTTAGATGCTTCCTGTGTAATTTCCTTTAGCTTTTTATAGTTAATAGATTTAATAATTAAATTTTCTTCCCTCTGATAGACAATTATTCATATAGTCTCAGTGGACCATTCTACCTCACTTTCTAAACTGCTGGCTTGATACGACCAGCAAGGCTCCATGTCAGGAACAAAAATCTGGCCCAGCAGAGGTTGGGTTATAGCATCAACCTCACCTTCCCACATGCTGGCTAAAAATCAAATATGAGATTTTCTTTGTGTGCGTAACAGATGAACAAAGTGATGACAGACATATTGCCAAGTTATGTTAATAGCCACATGGTGCCCTAGAAATTATCTAATGAAGGTGGAGGGGTCCTGAGTAAATGGTCCTAGTTTGGATTGTATTTGGGACAAGACAGATATTGAGAAAGAGACATGAACCCTTTTGTGCCCAAAAGTCCCTGTTAAACATCTTTCAAAGAACAAAAGATGTATTTCTCATATGAATGTGTTCCCATTCATTGGGACATAGGCAATCTATCAGGGGCCACACTTCCCAAAAGAAGAATGATTCCATTCCTCATTATCTATCCACTGCTCATGTCATATCAATAGGACTTAGGGATCTCTACCCATTTATGATGAAATTTTGATTGGTCTGATCATAAGTAGGTCTTAGGCAGGTAACCACAATGGCTGTAAATTAATGTATGTAACAGCCATGTCATGTCCATAGATCAGCTTTTTGCATCTCTTCTTCCCATCCACTGGCTTATCCATCTTGTTTACCGTCTCTTTCACAAATCTCTCTGAGTCTTGCATGGTAAGCAGTATATATAGATGATCCATTCATAGCTGAATACTTACAGTTATTCTTACTTTGGATTTGAGAACATTATAAGGCTCTACATAGAGAACAAAATTTTAATTAAACTAATTTGAAGAGACTGATAGAAAGAAGGGACTTGAGGTGAAAAAATTCAACAAAAACATTTTGCTATATTTAATATACACTACATTATTTAAATAGAATATAATGTTAATAGATATTTTTTACTTTATTTTTTATTTCTTCAAGTTACATCTCAATCGCAATTCCTTCCCTCAATCCCCTATCCTCTTCCCCCCTTTTTTTTTTAAAGTTTAAGGTATATCTTATTTCCCCCAACAGCTCCCCCTTTCAGTTCAACAAATGCTTTTTCTCTTATAATAATAAATACAATACAAAACAACACAGGTAATTAGGCCACAGTTATTAGGGTTATATGGCTTTGCATACATTCACAATATCCAGTCCATATGCATTTGGCACCTGACATTAACATTCTACTATCTAACCATCTTCATGAGTTTAAAGTTCTATATCTAACTCCACTTTCATACTAACTTGCAACACAATTTTGAAAACATCTTCTTAGATCAATAACACTCTCTTGATTCCTAAACAACTCAAAATTTAATTATGAGACTCTAGCTATCTATTCTTCAACCACCTCAGTGACCTGACAGTGATAAATATATCTGATTTTATAGGAAGTACAGGGTCTGTAGCTTCCAAATCTAAGAAATGACATACCAGTGGCTGCCTGGACTGTTCCCATTTTATCTCCATACATTACAGCATCCATCTTCAGTAGTTTGGCCCCGTTTCTCTGACAGACATTGATTGTTGAGCAGGGGTTATGAAGGACTTGCCTACTCTGTCTTGGAAGAGCTAGGCTGTCGACTTACCTGCTTCCAAGTTTTGTTCTTTTTGGACAGCGTTCTGTCTGCAGTTAGAACAAGGGGTTTTTCTTGCCAAGAGATAGGCTTGCGACAAATTCAATCATCTCCCACTGGAGATTCTTTGTTGCTCATCTTCTACTTGGAGTAGAATAGGAGGTGCTGTCAGGAGTTGATATGTCTTGATATAAAAAAAAATCTAAAGTTAAGAAAACATCTTTGAATGCCATATTCTGCAGAACTCTTGAGGTTTTTGAAGAGGCCCTATCTATCTCTTATATTAGGATAAGCACATGTTGCTTGTCTCTTAGCAACTTGATATCTGATTAGCTTAGAAAATAACTATAATAGACTGTCATAGTACCTAACACAATGACAGGCTTGCATGACTATTAGTTGGCATTTCTTAATTATCCTAAACAGTTTATGACAATTAGTTGCAAAAGTCTTAAAGTTCACATTTCATTTTTTTGTCTTTACCCCCTAACCCTTCCATCCCATTTCTCTGGAGTGGAGTGTACCTATATAACAGTCCCTCATCTCAGTTCAGTGGTCATATGAGGGCCAAGAGCCTCCTCATACATTGGAGGTCTACGAGGCAGTGCCACCAGTGAGAAGTGTCTCTTTGCCCGGGAGAGAGAACTAAAAAACAAACAAATAAGCAGACAAACAGATAAAAAAGAATAAAAAAACAGAAAAAAATAAAAATAAAAAGTATTCCCTTGTAGTAGGATTTTAGCTATATAGTAGAGGATATCAATATTACAACCAACACACCAAAGGGAACAAGGACATAGACTTTTTATTAATAGAGAATATTTGAAAGCTACATTATAGATACTATATAGTTTGGTGTTAAATAGTTCGTTTTAAAAAACTTAATTACATGATGACATAGGCACATGCCATGGCCTACATGTTAGTAAGCTAAAAGTGGAGCAGAAGGTGAGATGGAAAATACAAAAAAAAAAGATAAAAATAAAAATCATAAAAATCTAAAATGTGTTATTTTTTAGATCTGTCTTGTGACAAGTGTAGTGGAGCACACCTGCAATCAAATCACTGAAACAGTTGAGGCAGAGAAAGATTATCAGTGCTAAGCCAGCTGGGACTCCTAAGGAAATACTGTCTCTGAGCTATTATTTGAGGTTGAAGTATGAGTAAAAGTAAATAGGACAAGCAACAATATCCATTTAGATTTTAGAATGCATTGTAATTCTTATAAGCTTTTAGATTTTTCCATATTTACAATTTACTAAGACCATATTTGTTTCTAACTCCTTTTACTTGACACTGTATTTGTGATGTTCCCCATGTGCTGCATGATGCTGAAAGAGCTTGTCCTCTTGTACATGTTTGTCACTGTTGATCCTTTGGACCTACGACGGATAGTGCCATAACTATTTCTTAATGTTTTGTTACATATTTCTATGCCTTTCTATTGGGCATAAATATAGAAGTTTAATTCTGTATAACAACAGTACATGGCCCAACATGTAACTGTATAAGTCAGAGTATTTGCCAAATATGTCAATTTATAGTCTAATCAGCTTATTTTATCAGTACTCATTGAATAAACTATTCTTGATAGTTGTTTTTTATTTCTCTTAATTTGTGCCATTTCAACATGTATACTTTCTATCATTAGTAATTATTTACTTTTAATAATAGGGCTAAGAATAGTTAATTTGACTTTTAGAAATTTGAATTTCTTCTTGTGGGGAGGAGCTGCTCAATTAATGTCTGTTGTATAATAAGAAAAATCTAGTAATAAATTGAGTTGAGGGTATGAAACAGTGAGTGCTGTTTGTAAAGGTTTTAATTGATAAGTCATAAATGACCCTCCCCATCTCTCTGAACAAATGGTGAAGAAAGAGACATCAGAGAGGAAACAATTGGGAAGGAAATCTTAGTTTCCATAAGAATGAACACAATGGAAATTACATAGACAGAGAGTGTTTGAAAACACTGACAGTTTTTGATCTTAGACATTCTGACAGGTGTGAGATGGAATCTCGGAGTTGTCTTGAGTTGCATTTCTCTGATGATTAAGGATACTGAGCATTTCTTCAAGTGTCTCTCAGGCATTAGGGAGTCCTCCTTTGTGAATTCTCTGTTTAGCTCTGTTCCCCATTTTTTGATTGGATTATTTGGTTTCATGGCATTTAATTTATTGAGTTCTTTGTAAATTTTGGATATTAGCCCTCTGTCAGATGTGGGGTTGGTGAAGATCTTTTGCCAATCTGTGCTGATGTGGTTGTGAAGAATGGGGAACACTCTTCCATTGCTGGTTGGAGTGCAAGCTTGTACAACCACTATGGAAATCAGTCTGGTGATATCTTAGAAAACTTGGGAGAGCTCTACCTCAAGTCCCAGCCATACCACTTCTGGGTATACATCCAAATGACTCCTCACCAAACCACAAGAACGTTTCCTCATCTATGTTCATAGCAGCCTTATTTTTTGATAGCTAGAAATTGAAAACAACCCAGATGTCTCTCAACCAAGGAATGGATTTAAAAACTGTGCTATATCTACACAATGTAATACTACTTACTACTTAGCCATCAGAAACAATGAAATCCTGAAATTTGCAGCCAAATGGATGGAACTAGAGAAGCTCATCCTGAGTGAGCTAACCCAGACTCAGAAGGATCTACATGGCATCTATTCACTTATATTCGGATTTTACCACAGAGTACAGGATAACTATACTACAACCAATGTACCAAAGGGAACAGGAACATAGACTTTGTTTCCTGTCAATGAGACATTTTACCCTAGTGGTGATGCCTTGTAGGCCCCCAGTGAATGAGGAGGCTCTTGACCCTCATATGACTGCTGAACTGGGGTGGGGGACTGTTATGTAGGGACACTCCACTCCAGAGGAGTGGGATGGAAGGGATAGGGGGTAGGGGGTGGGGTGATGGGACTGGGAGAGGTGGAAAGAGGGTTCTGTGATGGAGATGTAGTAATAAGTAAACATTAAAAGAAAAGAACACCTGACAGGCTTAATGTTAAATGCATTCAATCTTATGAGAGGAAACTGGTGTGTTGTTAGTTATCACTAAAATCTTGCCAATGTTCTAAGAACTCATGCATGCAGAACTATTTCTCTACTATTATATCTGTCAGGGAAGCTTAATTTCTTTCAGATGTCTTTCTCTCAAATCCTGTTGGTCTGAGTCTTTCAGCTGCTGTGAATCTAATCTTTCCTGAAGCATAGTCTCTTTTTTTTTTTTTCAGCTGCTTTATATTTACCATTTCCCAAATTTCTGTCAAGGACTTCACAACTTTCAAGGTTCCTGAAGTTCAAAGCTTCTGTGAACTGAGAATAACTTTCTCCAGTGAGATAATCACTTCCAACATGGATTTTGTGGACTCATCCTATCTCCCAATCATTTTCTTTGGTGATTCTGTGGAATCCGTCTTCCAAAATTACTCTTGCTTTATGCAACACATTCTGCTAAATCTTCTTCCTAAAGGTAAATTGCATTATATTCAAATATACACATCTCTTTGGGGGGTCTAACCGTATTTTCCTCTCAATTATTATAAGGGAATAGTTTATAGCAGACAACTAAAACCCAATGCTGCTAAAGTTTAGACTCTAGTATACATTTCTTCATCATTGACATAAGCAGAGGAATTTTTATGCTCTTTCAGTTTTTTCTTTTTCTTTTTTCTGGTATGCCTAAGATATAGGAGGTAATGTATGCTTAAATAAGGGTAAAAATGAACAATACATTGTTGTTTAGTTTGTTGAGAGGGAAATTTATACAAGTTTATTTTTAACATGTTATGCCATGTTAATATACAAGAATGCATTTCATGATTTTAAACTCAGAGAAATATTTGACTTCAATATTTTAGAGTTCAAGATGTAATTTCCAGGGCAAATATAGTAATGAATGTCTGCCTCCTATTCAGGAGTCTGAGACTGGAGAATCACAAGTTTGAAGCATGCCCTTTTTACCCAGTCAGTCCCTGTCTCAAAGTACATGCTAATGTATTGATAAGGAGATTCATCCTAAGTGAGCTAACCCAGAACCAGAAGGATGCACATGGCATCTATTCACTTATTATTGGATTTTACCCATATAGTACAGTGTAACTGTACTACAATGAATGCACCAAATGGAACATGAACATAGACTTTTTTTCCTGTCAATGAAACACTTTGCTCTAGTGGTGCTGCCTTGTAGGACCCCGGTGTATGAACAGGCTCTTGGCCCTCATATGACTGCTGAAATGGGGCAAGGACTGTTATGTAGGGACATTCCACTCTAGAGGAGTGTAATAGAAAGGATAAGGGTAGAGGGGTGGAGGGCAGGACTGGGAGGAGTGAAAAGAGGACACTGCGTTGGAGATGTAACCTGAAGTAACATATATATAAATAATTCACAGAGAAATGAAAAAAAGGAGATTCAGAGTTAGTTTTCAAAAAAGAGTCATCAGAATTAATTTAATTATTTACTATTTGAGTGATCTTCAACCAACAGTAGTTCTATATACACATAATACTCAGATGAAATGAATTAATTTCAATTATCTAATTTTAAAATAATATATTTTATTTCTGTAACCTAATTTGTTATTCTGTAATAAGTCTTCAAGTTTGAAATTTCATATGCAAACACAGAAAAATAAGAAAGTGCATTTTGAAAACCCCGACCAGCCTTTTTCATGCCTTCCAGGCCCACCTGAAATATAGTGATCAGAGGTGAGCTGCACACTGACCTGCTGCAGCTCCATAAACTCCTCCCTGGTCCCAAGAAGATCTAGGCTTGCAGACCCTCAGGAACACCCAGCTATCAGATGTGAGCAGTCGCTATTCCCTGAGCTCCATTATCATACCCAAGACTTTGCTTGACATACTGAGAAGTCCTTAGCATCAGGAACATTCAGGAAACACAAGGGGAAACGAAATAGCTAAAGCCCAGTGTAAGAACACAATCTGGCTTCACCAGAACCCAGCTATCCCACTATAGCGAGCCCTGGACACATTAAGACAGCTCAATCAAAAGAAGACGATCTTAAATCTAACCTCATAATGATGACAGAGGTATTTGAAGAGGAAACAAATAGATCCTTTAAAGAAATATGGGAAGTCTACATGTACAATGTATCAGATTTAGGGAAACTTTGAAAATGAAGGTTGGACCATTTTCTGACCCCAAGAGGGACGAGGGACAATTCAAGTAACTTAAGGAGGAGTGTGTGTGTGTGTGTGTGTGTGTGTGTGTGTGTGTGTGTGTGTGCATGTCCCCATTAGTTTCTTTCTCTGTATAGGTTCAGTACTGTAGCAATTCAAGTTCAGGTTGGGTAACCAAGATCTGGAGATGTTATACTAGTTCTAGGAATGCCTTCTTGGTAGCCCAATATGATGGTCTGTTCCCTTATTTTTTTCAGGATTTCCCATTTGATTCTCTTTGTAGTTGTTTATGGCAATTATCATTAGCAGCCAAATGGCCTCTAGTAAGGCCAGGATTTTGTTTTGATTTATTTTGTTTTGTTTTGGCTGAGAGGAGGAGATCCTTCTCCCTATAGAGGGTGTCATAGACATGGCCCATGATGAATCCATACTTACTGTTGTTACCATCACATCACATTATCACAAAAAGTGATGGCTTTGCACTTCCCACAGTGAGGTGTCTGGTGTAGGAATATCTTGTGGGTTCTATGGATATAGGGGCTGGCAATTTAAAAAAAAACAATAGCCTATACATGGGCAGAAAGTGTTCCTGGGATAGAAGAAAGGAACTCTTGGAAGAAGAAAGAGGTAAGTATTTTCTTTCCAGGAGACATGATAAGAGACAGATATGACTATGAGACTGGAAGTTATAAAAAGCCAATGAATGAGGCTAGGTGGTCAGGTTAACTTAGATGAGGTAGGTGAGAGTATGTTCAGCTACGGCCTATCCATTGAAATATTAAAAGGTGTTAGCATTGTCATTTTTATGATGTAAGAGACATCCTGGGTCTTAGACTTTTTTACCAGGAGACATAAGCTGCTGGTATCCCAGAACATTTTGGCATCCAATTAGAACCCATGATTATAGACTGAGAAGGTGGGAAAAAATCAGACTAGCCAGACAAGAGTCTTATCTCTTTAAAAAAGAAAAAAAGCAGACTAAGGCCTTAGAAATCCTTAGTCAGAGAGAGAGAGAGAGAGAGAGAGAGAGAGAGAGAGAGAGATCTAAAGCTGTGGGCGAAATGGAAAACACTATACCAGAATACTTGAATCATGTATAGTTTTGTTTTAATTGGTTTTGTCGTGGAGTTAGACAAAATATATTCAGTAATGATCACAGTTTTCTGTGCCTTCTCTGAGAATATTCAAAATAAAGCAGCCTTAGGTGAGGACCAAACTGAGAGATGGAATACTAAATTATAAGAAATAAGAATAAGAAAAGGAAAAGAGCTCTTCCCCACAGAAAAAAAAAGAACTTTGATGGTAGCTGGAATTCAGAGCTCTCTGGCTATGAGATGTTTGTCAGCTCTTTTTGTTAATGGCCCGCCAATACAGTAAGTACAACATCACCTAAATTTCAAAGAATAATTAACAAGGATTCACTTCTACAGAATGAAATAACACAACTGGCCCAAAACTTAAAATTTTCTTGTTCTTTTGCTTGATATATTTTTAATATTTTTGTTCTTTCCTAATAGTGGGAAATAGAAAGGATATTTTATTGTTTGACATTATTAAAACATAGGATATTTTAAAATATTTAAGTACATTCAGAATGTAATTACAGTTCAAATTTTGAGTTTTGTGAATTATAGAGTTACAGTGATTTGGAATGAGTTGAAATATTTGAGAAGATGATGATGCATGCCTTTAATCCCAGCACACAGGAGATAGAGACAGTCAGATCTCTGTGAATTCTAGACCAGCCTGGCCTACACAAGGAGGTCAGAGCAAGTGCCCCTGTTGATAAGATAAAGCCACTTAAAAATGACAATCTAAAATTCAAACTGACACATTTTTTCTTTAAAGGTACTATGTAGGCTTTTGCTTAATAAAATAAAAAATAATGTCCTTATTGATCTAATAGATAAATACATATCAATCTTAAATTTATGCAGAGAAAGGGGAAACATGCAAGAGCCTTTTACTGGACTAAAAGGGGGATTTTTAGAGGACTATCTTCTGTGTTGTATGGATGTGGCAGCTGTCAATAAAAAAATAAATAAAAAAACAAATAAACAACAACTATAGCCTAAACCTGGGCAGAAAAAGAAGTGGAAGGTGAGTTTTCTGGAATAGGAGAAATGAACTCTTGGAAGAAGAAAGAGGAAGCTCTTTTTTACCAGGAGACACAATGAGAGCAGACATGACTAACAGGCCTAGAAGTTATAGATAGCTATGTGACTGGATGGGGCTAAGTGGCCGGGTTATCTTAGATGACCTAGTTGAGAGTCTGCCCAGGTAAGGCCTAAGAGTTAAAATATTAAATGGCCTTAGCATCTTTATATTTATGGTCTAAGGACTCCTCTGGGTCTTAGACTTTTTCACCATGAGATATAAGCTGCCAGTCTCCTACAACAGACTGGGTTAATAGTAGGTAGTGAACCCTTTGTGTTGAAGTCCCTCAGCTGTGAGACTAGGCTTATATAATCCTGTCCAAATTGACAACTCTTGCCTGGAATACATGAATTCATCTTAAACAAAACTCTTCCCATCTGTATACATTACGTCTTCTGCTTCACTTAGCAGGATATCTGCTGGGTCAGGCCCCTTGGATTGGATCTCATCCATCATTTTCAGGTGAAATAGGGATCAAGAGATACAAAGTGACACCAGGATACAGCAGACACAGCACCAAAGAGAACAGGAATCAGGGGCTAAGACATGCCAGAGATAGAACCTGAAGCTACTTGAACCCATATTTTATCATGGCCATGAGCTCTTTTGCATTGCTAGCCCCTAGCTGAACAGGAGGAACCATACCCTGCTGGATGGATATGATGGGGCCAGAAGATGCAATATCCCAACCAAATGGCAGTTGGTGCTGGGCTCCCCACACACATCCATTGCAATATTGCAGGATCATATCCTGATATGCCACTATTCATCTTGTGGACTTTGATGACACTAAGTTGACTGTTGTCTTGGAGAGGCTCTGTTGGGTTATCATCTGGCAACAGGCTGGATGGGCTGATGGCTGAAATTCCACAGAATTAGATATGAGCCTGGTCCAGTTCCTACATAAGGAACTGGAGTGGTCTGTGAGTGACAAAGCAGTGAGATTCAGAAGTGGCAGGGAGAAAGTCAGTTTCCTCTGTCAGAGCTAAGAGAATGGGCACAGATTTGGTTTTTTTCTGGGCTACGTTGTAGGATTCAGGTCCCTAATAAAATGGCACAAGACTTAAGCTTGTGGTATGGGAAGAAATTGTACTAGAGAAAGCCACTGGTCAATTTAGAGAAATGGGTTAGGGTAGCTTAGGTCACTAGTTACCATGTTACAAACCTACTGTGTAACTGCCTGGGAATGTCTGACTCAAAATAAATCACTACAACAATAGCAGCAGCCTCTGCAAACAGTCACCATTGGAAGGGGCATGTGGCATGGCTTGGTCCTATGTCACTCACAAAGCTGCAGGAAACAGGCATCAGCAGCTGCAGTCACAGGGGAAGCTTACTTCTTCCATCTTAAGTTTGCTCAACAAATAGGAGTGACAGAAACAGAAAAACACACAATAAAGACACTAATATGTGGTCATTGTTGACTTTCACTGACCTAGGCAGATATGTGTTTGCAAGATCTGGAATCTGAAAGCCTGAAAGAATGTGTCTGACTGTAGTCTAATGATGTAGTCAATCTTACTTTTATACATGAATATAAAAAAGAAAGCAATGTACCAAGGAGAGTTGTTTGAGTTCAGAAAACCCTAATTAAAAAAACATGTACATAAATGCCAGTAAACACATACAAAATATTGATAGTGCAGTCCTTTCACAGAATTGTCTCAGGAAAGACCAATTTAAACACAATTGCCAAGCACTTACTGTAGATTATATCTGGGGAAGCACAAATAAAAGGTTGAAGGCCATATGCAGATTTCAGATACACTGACAAGATTGAGTTCTATAGCTATAATCTGACATCTAACAAGAATAATCATGTCTTATAAATTGAATGTAAATGTTTTTCATAAGAGACATGAAATGATGTCCAAGAATAATCCAGGGAACAAAATGTACTTGAGATAAAAGGCCCTTTGCCATTTTTCCTAGAGCCTCTCTCACAGCTTCCCAAAGCATTGTTCACCATGCATCAATATTTTAATCATGTTCTGACAGGCCATCCTCATTCATATACCTGAACAGACAAGAAAAATCCACTGATATGTCATACAGCTCTCAGAAATTGGACTAGTGGCAAAGTCTAGCCTCTCCTTTGAGTCCTAAACAGAAGATGCCTTAACAAGACTTACATACAGAAGTGACAAAACTGATAACTTTTGATTTTTTTCCCTTATGGGGTAAAAGTGCCAAGTTTCCATAAGGCACAAGTTCCCAATTGATTAGAGGGACACCCAGGGTCATGGAACATCTTAGGTTGTGTACCCTCTAGACATTACTTAAATGCTCTTACCAACTACAAAGAGCTCCAAGACCACTGGTAGGTCTAGTCTCAGGATCTAGTTTGGGGCTTCCAGAAATAATAAAGGGTATCAAAAAAAGAGGACTACTCATATAGGTACAAGCCAATTGAAAGTCTTTATTAGCTGGCTGTTGACAACACTGAGTGGGAACTAAATAGAAATCTGAGCTTTTAAGCAAAAACAAAAAAAATAGATAGATGATAGATGGATAGATAGATAGATAGATAGAAGAGAAAAAGAAAACATATCCTGGGCTAACTCACCTTGTCAAGAACTGTTAGAAAAAGAAGGTTAGTACATTTAGGGACTTTACCTAAAATATGGACATTGTTTTTGTTTCGTTGAGTGTTACTATCTATGTATTAGGCTCCAAAACTTAGATGGTACTTCCACCATTGCATCAGTTGTGTTAAAGTCTGAGGGCCTACTAAAATATGGTGGCCTATTAAAATTTCTGAGTAGAAAATTAACTCATAAAAATCAGTATCCTTCCTATATTCAAATGAAAAATTAATTAAGAAAGAAATCATGGCAACAACAGCTTTCAAAATTGCCTCAAATAATATAAAATATCTTGAGGTAACTTTAATCAAGTACATGATATGGTTGTATGATAAAACATTTAAGACATTGAAGGAAGAAATTGAAAAAGGTATCTGAAGAGGAAAAAAATCCCCCATGCTCATGAAACAGTAGGATTAGTAGAGTAAAAATGATCATCTTACCAAAAGCAATCTATAGATTCAAATTTTCAACACTATCATTCACAAATCATGAAAGAACAATGTTGAAAAACACATACACATACATACACACTAGCATACACACATATACACACATACAAACAATGTAGGTAAAATAATCCTGAAAAATAAAAGAACTGCTAGAGGTATCACCATCATCGCTTCAAATTGTAAAAAAATAGCATGTAATTGGCACAAAAACAGATGCACTGATGAATTAAATTAAATTGAAGACAAAGACATAAATCCATACACCTAAGGACACCTGATTTTTGTTGGAACCAGAAATACAAACTGGAAAAAAATCATCTTTAACAAATGGTGCTGGTCAAAGTAAATAGCTATAGCTGCATGCAGAAGAATCCAAATAGATCCAAACCCACCACTCAGCACAAAACTCAACTGCAAATGGACCAAAGACCTCAACATAAGTCAGAGAAACTGAACTTCATAGAAGATGGAGTGGACAATAACCTCAAACTAATTGGCACATGAATAGAATTTATGAAAAGAATACTGTTAGTACAAGCACTAAGATCAAATCCTGGAATGGGATCCATCAAGGACTTGCAGGAAGATACGAGTTTAAACTCTAGAGCACAAAGTAAAATGTTAGACACAATAGTATGTCCATCAGTATTTCCAGTACTATAGATGTAAGGACAGACATCTCTGTAACTAACTGGCCAATCAATATAGGCAAACTAGAGAATTAAAGGCCACTGGGAAAACTTTTTCTGAAAATAAAGTGGACAGTCTCTTGACACCTGAAGTTGTTCTCTGACATTCTCAAATATATGTGAACATACACATACATGAACATATACAATTTTTAAAATCCAGGATAATAGAAATAGTATATTTCATATTGTAATGTTCGTTTCCTGTGGTGGGAGCCCATCTCTTGTTTGCTTGGTACTGGTCTTGTAGTCATCTCAGGCTACCCCATGGGGCCAAAGTGGTGTTGTTATACAGCTTGCTTTTTTTTCCCCAGGAATGTTAAGCTACTATTCATTTAGATGTTCATAGGTCAAAACACTGAATGTATATATAGCCTCTCTCTTCTCTGCCACCTACTGATGCACATGTAACATACCAATCACATCTGCAATGCCTCTAGGAACAATTTCTTTTTTTAAAAAAGTGCTCATTTATTACTTCAAGTTACATCTCCCTCACAGTTCCCTCCCTCCACTCCTCCTGGTCCCACACTCCCACCATCTCCCCGTTCTTCCAGAACTCATAATTCTTTTTTTTGAATAATTAGACCACAGTTATAAAAATTGTAAAGTATAACATACTTTCCCAATGTCCAGTCCATACATATTTGGCAACTGATATTAATATTCTATTATCTATCTTAATGAGTTTAAAGTTCTATACTTAACTCAGTTTCCATCCTAACTTGCAATACCAAATTAAAAATATCTTCTCAGACCTAGAACATCCTTTTAATTCCTAAACAACTTAAAACTTAACTGTGAGACTATAACTATCTAGTCTTCAACCACATCAGAGATCTGAGAATGATAATATATATCTGATTATACAGGTAGTGAAAATATTCTTGATTAAAAATATTCTAAAGGGGCGGGCCAAGATGGCGGTGACCTACACTAATGCATTTTGAACACGGGGGAAAAAAGAGCCATAAAAAACACAGAGTTATTGGGCACTGTGCAAAAACCGGAGGGGCTAGGACCCCCCCCCCCGGGAACACTCACAGCTCCCAAAGGACTGTTAAAAGTCCCAGGACAAGGCTCTCCCCATTTCTCACAGCCACTAAACCCAGGATTCGGAAACTCCCATTTGGAGAGGCGCCTGGTAAGATCGATCCCAACTTACAGCAGGCAGAATCAGGGTCCACTTGGCCATAGATTGCTGGCCTATTGGGCTCCCCACACATCAGGTTGAACTTATACCCACTTAAAAAACTTTGCGAGATAGTGGAAGGCTTAGCAAGGAACAAATAGGGGGCTCAGCAGGTGGTCCGCAGCCGCTCGTGAAGCGGAGGGCGGGAGGTTCCAAGAGAGCGCGGGAAGCTGGGAACACAAAGGCAGGTGGGAGGGACCGAATCCACACACTGACGGTAGCGCAGCTGGGGAGTGAGCTCGGCTGGCAGGGCCAAATCCCCGCAAACCCACGGCAGGTCATCTGGGGAGAGAGACAGGTGTGGGCGGGGCCAGGGATCCGTGCACCCACGGCTGAGCTGCTGGGAAGAGAGGTCCACTCAGGCAGCCGGAGGATCCGGGGCTTGGGGTACCCACGGGACCCGTGGCGGTGCAGACAGGAAGGGAATCAGGCACAGAGTCCAGCCCTGTGGCGAGAAGCCTAGAGAGAAACCAGAAATCGGGTCCATAGCTGTATCCTGGAAAATCCAGACATATTAGGTGTGGAGCCAGACCCTGTCAGCCTCCGTGAAGACAAACAAAGCCCACAGAATCTGTGCCTGGGCAAACAGGCCCATACTATCAGAACCATTACAGGCTGATAACTCAGAGTGCAACATAGGGAAGTCTGAATTGGGAGCAGTGAAACAATCCTGGTCCATTACTCACAACCTGGGAATAGGCTGCACCAGCTCACAGTGCCTCAGGCGACTAAAACCAGAGTGACCTTGAAATTCCCCTGTAAGCAACGACAGATAGCCAAGTAACTCATCCCCTGCACCAAATCATCCACTGCGGTTCCAAGCACAGAAAACAGACAGCTAAATGCATTCCAATGGCAAAAGGTCAAAAAAAAAAATAGAAATCAAGGAATTATGACTCCAACAAAGCAGAATCATCCTAGCTCATCCAATTCGGATGACCACACACCAACAGAAACACATGAAAACATTGACAATTCGGCAGTATGGAAAGTGACAGAGTCCCTGCAAGAAGAACTTAAATCTATGAAGGAATTCAAAGAAGCCACAATTCTACAAATCAAAACAAGGAACAACACCATTAAAGAGCTCCAAGCCAAGGTGACAGAGCTTGAACAGGAAAAGGAAAAAGCCATGAAAGATTTTCATACAAAAACAAGCAAGCTGGAGAAGGAAATGTACAAAACGAACAAAACCATACAAAACATGAAAATAGAAATAGAAACAATAAAGAAAACACAGTCAGAGTTAAAAGAGGAAGTGGAGAACCAAGGGAAGAGAACAGGAACTACGGATGTGAGTATCAACAATATGATGCAAGAGATGGAAGACAGGATCTCAGGCATGGAAGATTCAGTGGAAGAAATCAGTACAACATCCAAAGAAAATGAGAAGGCTAAAAAATCTCTCACCCACAACATCCAAGAAATCAAGGACTCAATGAAAAGACGGAACCTAAGAATTATAGATATAGAGGAAAGAGAGGACATTGAAAGCTGTGCTATGAGGAAAGTTCATAGCACTAAGTGCTTTCAAAGAGAAAATTGTGACAGCTCATATTAGTGAACTAACAGCTAAGCTGGGTGAATTGGAATAAAAAGAAACAAACACTCCCAAGAAGGGCAGAAGAGAGGAAATCATCAAACTTAGGGCTGAAATCAACAACTTAGAATCAAAAAGAACTATACAAAGAATCAATGAAACCAAGAGTTGGTTCTTTGAGAAAATCAACAAAATAGACAGACCCCTAGCCAAATTAAATAAAAGGCAAAGGGAAAGAACACAAATCAACAAAATCAGAAATGAAAAGGGAGAAATAACGACATTGAGGAGATCCAGAAAATATTCGGGCATTACTTTAAAAATTTATATTCCTCTAAATTTGAAAACCTAAGCGAAATGGACAATTTCCTCGATAAATTCCACCTACCAAAACTAAGTCAAAATCAGATTAACAGCTTAAACAGCCCAATAACACCTAAGGAAATAGAAACAGTCATTAATAATCTCCCAACCAAAAAAAGCCCAGGGCCAGATGGCTTTTACTCGGAATTCTACCGGACCTTCAAAGAGGAACTAACACCATTACTTTTCAAACTCTTCCACCACATAGAAACAGAAAGATCACTGCCAAACTCATTCTATGAGGCCACTGTCATTCTGATTCCTAAACCACACAAAGACCCAACAAAGAAAGAGAACTTCAGACCAATCTCCCTCATGAACATAGATGCAAAAATACTTAATAAAATACTAGCAAACCGAATTCAAGAACACATCAAAAGTATCATACACCATGATCAAGTAGGCTTCATCCCTGGAATGCAGGGATGCTTCAATACACGAAAGTCTATCAGTGTAATGCACCACATAAACAAGATGAAAGAAAAAAAAACACATGATAATCTCGCTAGATGCAGAAAAAGCATTTGACATAATCCAACACCCCTTCATGCTAAAAGTTCTGGAGAGAACGGGCATACAAGGACCATACCTAGAAATAATAAAGGCAATATACAGCAAGCCAGTAGCCAACATCAAATTAAATGGAGAGAAGCTTGAAGCATGTCCTCTAAACTCAGGGACAAGACAAGGATGTCCACTTTCACCATATCTCTTCAATATTGTACTTGAAGTCCTTGCTAGAGCAATAAGACAACTAAAGGAGATCAAAGGGATAAAAATTGGAAATGAAGAAGTCAAATTATCCCTATTCGCAGGTGATATGTTAGTATACATAAGCGACCCCAAAAACTCCACCAAAGAACTCTTACAGCTGATAAACAACTTGAGCAAGGTGGCTGGATACAAAATTAACTCAAAAAAATCAGAAGCCCTTCTTTATACAACAAATATACCGAGAAAGAAATAAGGGAAACAACCCCCTTCACAATAGCCACAAACAACATAAAATACCTGGGGGTAACTCTAACCAAGCATGTAAAGGACCTATATAACAAGAACTTCAAGCCCCTGAAGAAAGAAATGGAAGAGGCCTTTAGAAGATGGAAAGATCTCCCATGCTCATGGATAGGTAAGATCAACATAATAAAAATGGCTATCCTACCAAAAGCAATATATAGATTTAATGCAATTCCTATCAAAATACCAACACAATTCTTTATAGACCTGGAAAAAGCTATTCTCAACTTCATATGGAACAACAGAAAGCCCAGAATAGCTAAATCAATCCTGTCCAATGAAAAAACATCTGGAGGTGTGACCATCCCAGATTTCAAGCTGTACTACAGAGCAACAGTAATAAAAACAGCATGGTACTGGTATACAAACAGACCAGTGGATCAATGGAATCCAATTGAAGACCCAAACATGGATCCACACACCTTTGTCCAACTAATCTTTGACAAAGAAGCCAAAAACGCACAATGGAAGAAGGACAGCATCTTCAACAAATGGTGCTGGTCCAACTGGATGTCCACTTGCAAAAGAATGAAATTAGACCCATACCTATCACCTTGTACAAAACTTAATTCCAAGTGGATCAAAGACCTTAACATAAGGCCAGCCACACTAAAGATACTAGAAGAAAAAGTAGGAGAAACCCTCGAACTCATTAGCACAGGTGACAACTTTCTGAACAGAACACCAACAGCTCAGGACCTGAGATCAACAATCAATAAATGGGACCTCATGAAACTGAAAAGCTTCTGTAAAGCAAAGGACACTGTCATTCGAACAAAACGGCAACCAACAGACTGGGAGAAAAACTTCACCAACCCCACATCTGATAGAGGGCTATTATCTAAAATCTACAAAGAACTCAAGAAACTAAATGCCAAGAAACCAAATAATCCAATCAAAAAATGGGAGATGGAGCTAAATAGAGAATTCACAAAGGAGGAATCCCTAAGGGCTGAGAGACATCTGAAGAAATGTTCAACATCCTTAATCATCAGAGAAATGCAACTCAAGACGACCCTGAGATTTCACCTAACACCTGTTAAAATGGCTAAGATAAAGAGCTCAAATGACAGCACATGCTGGTGAGGGTGTGGAGAAAGGGGAACCCTACTCCATTGCTGGTGGGAGTGCAGGCTTGTGCAACCACTATGGAGGTCTATCTGGCGATATCTTAGAAATCTTGGAATAACCTTGCCTCAGGACCCAGCCATACCACTTCTGGGTATACACCCAAAGGATCTCTCACGGAGACATAGGGAAGTCTCTTCATCTATGTTCATAGCAGCCTATTTGTAATAGCTAGAAATTGGAAACAACCCAGATGTCCCTCAAATGAAGAATGGATTAAAAAACTGTGGTACATCTATACAATGGAATATTACTCAGCTATCAGAAACAATGAAATCATACAATTTGCAACCAAATTAATGGATCTAGAGGAGCTCATCCTGAGTTTGCTAACCCAGTCTCAGAAGGATGCACATGGCATCTATTCACGTGTGGTAGGATTTTAACTATATCGTACAGGATATCTGTACGACAACCAACACATCAAAAGGAACAAGGACATAATTTTTTTTATCTTTTTCTTTTTCCTTCTTTTTTCTTTTTCCTTTTCCCTTATCTTTTTCCTCTCTTTTTTTTTTTGTTGATATTCTTTGTTTTTGTGGGTTTGTGTGTTTATTGGTCTTTTTATTAGTATTCCCCCAGTAACAATGAGAAACCTTTCACTGGCAGTACTGCCTCGTAGGCCCCTGGTGAATGAAGAGGCTCTTGGCCCTCATATGACTCCTGATCTGTTGTGAGAGAATGTTAGGCAGGGACACTCCACCCCAGAGGAACAAGACGGAAGAGTCAGGGGGTAGAGCATGGGAGGGTGGGGCTGGGAAGAGGGAAAAGAGGACAATATGATAAGGATGTAACCTGAAGCAACAAACAAATAAATTTATTAACTTAAAAAAAAAGGCAGGGGGCAGGGCTGAAACACTGTGAATGGAACAGAGGATACAGCCATTCGGCCTGCTTTTGCAGACCTCCAGGTGTAGAGAAGACGTGGAGCTAAGGTAAAATACAAGAGAATTGTGGTATTGGCCCATACCTTTCACTTCAGCGGAGACGGCGGGGGGGGTGGGGTGGGGAGCACCGTAGAGTTGGTGGTCTTATGTATCCTGAGTCATACGGAGCGGGGTGGTGAGGGTGCATACTCTTGGTCCCACCATTCAAGAAGAGTACACCCTTGGTCCCAGCTCCCAGCACACTGGAGACAAAAACGGGCAGATCCCCGAGCTCAGGGTCAGCCTGATGCAGGGCAAACTCTAAATAGAGAAAGACTTCGATCCAGGAGTGGTGGAACACATCTTTGATCCCTTCAGATGGGAAACACAGGTCCCTGATCCCAATAATTAGAGTTCAGAGACACACACATGGGATTTGGAGGGACCTAAGTTTGGAGGGTACTTACAAAAGGCCTTCTCGATGCAGGCAGATTGTTCTTTGGGATCTCAAAATATATACACTAGAGCTGGTTTAGCTCCAAGATGACAGAATGATTTCTTCTTTAAGCCGGATTGAAAGATAATGCTTTGTATGTTGTCAGAAGGCCAAATTAGCTTCAGGAGAAGTACTACCTAGCCCCCCCATCCCCCCCCCAAAAAAAGAGGGCAATTGTCCTAGGGTTGGGATTGGGGCAGAGCTCTGTTCTTATCGTTCCAGGAGAATCGAAGCATCAATTAGGGAAGCCCGGGGACGGCTGGACAGCGGAATCCTCAGCAGAGAGCAGAATCAAGCACCAAGGAGGACGAGTGACCCAGTTGACTCTGCCTGGCAGACTTCCTCAATAGCTGTCTCCATTGGGGGCCTGCAACCACCACAGCAATCCAATGTCACTGGGCCCGCTCAGCTCTACACAATGCCCCAGCAGAAACCTCAGTGAAACCTGCCTGATCAGCTTCTGCCTACAAACCCCTTAGGTCATCTAAACAGTTGAGAACAGAAGGACTGAATATAAAAGGAGTGTACTAACATTTTTAATCATTTTTCCCATTTGGGTTCAGGCCCCAAACAGGTCTACTACGACCCAAATCAGCAGGAAGTCACTTTAAGAGAGCGATGTCCCATGTCCAGAGGGTGGGGAGGGTGTTTCTCTGCCCTTTTTTTTTGGTTATTTGAAGGATAACTGAAAACTCTGTTATGTAGGGGAAGAGACTACAAGCTGATAAATGGTCCTGTCTTAATGGGTTTTGGAGGTTAGCCCCAGGGAATATCTACTTTTCCTTTTCTGTATCCTTCTTCCTCTCCTATGTAGGAGTGCATGGGCTTGAGAAAAATGAGATATAGACATAGCACAGGAAGGTCCAAGAAGAAGGGGCAGATTATTGAATATGCCCTTATACCTTTGTATATTGATACAAAATTATTAGTTTATTTGGCTAAAGTGATATTGACCATTGTTTATTGTGCAAAAATAAGATTGGATTGGATTACATCGGTATTTATCTTTGTATATTGATACAAAATTAAGATTATAGTTGGCCACAATGGTGTTGACCCTTGCATATGGACGTAATATTAAGATTATATTGGGCTACATAGGCATTGATCTTGGTATATTGATACATAATTAAGAGTATATTTAACCACAATTGAATAGATCTTTGTATATTGATACAAATTTAAAGGTAACGCTTCCTAATGGTATCATACCTAGAGATACTTAAAAATAAAATGTGAAGCTCTGACCTCTTGATACCAACCGTCTAAAACGGTCTAGGAGAGTTAAAACAAATTCCTAGTCATGCAAACATGTCACTTTGTTAGCTACTATGACAGTCTATCACAGATATTCTCTAAACTACCCAGTAATCAATTTGCTAAGAGACAAGCAACACTTGCTTATCTAAATACAAGAGATGGATAGGGCATCTTCAAAAACCCCCAGACATCTGCAGAATATGGCATTAAAAGATGTTATCTTAAATCAAGATTTTTTTTTGATATCGAGACAAATCAGCGCCTGACAGCACCCCCTATTCTACTCCAAGTAGAAGATAAGCATCGAAGAACCTCCACTGTAAGATGGTTGAATTAGTGGCAAGCCTTTCTCTTGGCATGAAAAAACCCCTTGCACCAACTGCAGACAGACTGCTGTCCAAAAAGGACAAAACTTGGTAGCAGGGAAGTCGACAGCCTAACTCTGCCAAGGCAGGGTAGGTAAGTCCTTCATAATCCCTGCTCTACAACAAATGTCTGTCAGAGAAACAGGACCCAAAGGCTGAAGATTGATGCTGGAATGTATGGAGAGAAAATGGGAACTGTCCAGGCAGTCATTGGTATGTTCTTTCTTAGTTTTGGAAGCTGCAGGCCCTGCACTTCCTATATAAGCAAATATATTTATCCCTCTCAGGTCTCTGAGGTGGTTGAAGAATAGACAGCTAGAGTCTCATAGTTAAATTGTGAACTGTTTAGGAATCAAGAGGGTGTTATAGATCTAAGAAGATACTCTTAAAAGTGTGTTGCAAGATAGTATGAATGTTGAGTCACATATAGACCTTTAAACTCATGGAGTTGGTTAGATAGTAGAATGTTAAAGTCAGGGGCCAAATATGTATAAACTGGACATTGGGAAGGTATACTGGGCCGTTTTACTTTCATAAATGTGGCATATTTATATCTATTGTTTTGTATAATACTTACTGTTATAAGAGAAGGAACCATCTGTTGGACTGAAAGGGGACACTTCTGGGGGGAAGAGGGTGGAAGGGCGGGATAGGAAGGGGGAATTGTGAGGGGTTTGTTACTGAGATGTAACTTGAAGAAAAAAAAAAGTATTTAAAAAAATATTCTAAAGGAACTCATGATTACTGAAGAGAATGATAAATACATCTCAGAGGCTAAATAAAACAATACACCACACTAAACAGTTGTTAAGTAAGCTAGCAACAGCAAAACCTAAAATACTACAAAATCAACAAAATGAATGAATTGATACTATACTTCTAGTTTTAACTTCTAATATTAATTGTCTTAATTTTACTACTCCAAAGACACACACTGACAGCTTGGATTAAAAGGCAAAATCTCTCTATTTGCTGTCTGTGAGAAATCTCTCTCACCACCAGTGACAGATGGGATCATAGGGTTAAACAATGGGAAAAAAGATAATTGTAACAAATAAATAAAAACGTCTCACTCTTCTAATATATGGCAAAATAGATGTGACATAAATATGAATTATAAAAGAAAGATCATATAAAATACAGTCACTTCATACTGATTACAGAAAAAATTTCATCAAGAAAATAGCAATTTAAATATATATATAGGGGGATCCAAGATGGCGGCGGCCGGTGCGGACATATTTTGATTTCTGGGTCAACAATCACAAGGCGGCAACTGGTCCAGGACGCCGTACAAAGGGCACGACCCCTTCTAAATCTCACCCAGCTACACAGGGACCACGGAAGATGCCTGGGCAGGAAGCCAAGCCCCTTCCAAATCTCAGACATGCTAGGAAGCCTCTGGACCCGGGAATCGGGATAACCCATCCCCCCAAAAGGAGAGACCCTCGGTAAGTTCCAACCTAATACCCAGCCGGCAGATTCAGAACCCACACAGAGATAATTCCTACCCTGCTTGGCACTCCCAGGTCTCACACAGACGATCAAATTATCTAGTGAAAGGGTGCGACCCTTGGAAGTGAGCAGGAGATCCGCTGCAGAGTGCCTTCAGATCAAAAATCGCAGTCTGTAACATCACTGGCCAGTTTCCAAGCTGCGGGTGCAGCAAGGCTACTGCAGCTGAACTGCAGACTTACATGCTAGAGGAACCAACCCCAGGCAAACTGCGAGATATTTGAAATGGTCGTATATCAGTCTTATGTACTAGTACAGGCCCTTTCGGTGGGGAATCAGAGCTTACTTGTAAACAGCTCTGTCACCTGAATTAATTAGGTCCCCAACTGGGAGGCGGGAATGAATGACTCACTTTATAGGGGTGGAGTAAGGCAACTCGATCCTACACCACAGTGCCCCCTTTGAACCCAAGTCCAGAAAAGAGAAAAAAAAAAAAAAAGAAAAGAAAAATAAAAATAAAAAAAAAAATCCCACATGGTCAGAGGCCCCAGACCAAAAAAAAACAAAAAAAAAAAAACAGAGCGAAATGTCTCCAACAAAAGAAAACAACGCTATTCCGTCCACCTCAAACCACCTCACCACAACTGAAACACATTAAAACGATGACAATTCTACAGTATGGAAAGTGATAAAGTCCCTTCAAGAAGAACTCAAAACTATGAAGGAATTCAAAGAAGCCACAATCTTACAAGTCAAAACAATGAATAACATCATTAAAGAGCTCCAAGACAAGGTGACCCAGCTTGAACAGGAAAAGGATAAAACAATGAAAGATCTCCAGACAAAAACAAGCAAACTGGAGAAGGAAATGTACAAAATGAACACTACCATTCAAGACATGAAAATAGAAATGGAAATAATAAAGAAAGCACAGTCAGAGTTAAAAGAGGAAATGGAGAATCAAGAGAAGAGAACAGGAACTACGGATGTGAGTATCAAAAGTAGGATGCAAGAGATGGAAGACAGGATCACAGTCATGGAAGATTTGATGGAAGAAATCAGTACAACATCCAAAGAAAATGAGAAGGCTAAAAAACCTCTCACCCACAACATTCAAGAAATCAAGGACTCAATGAAAAGACGGAACCTAAGAATTATAGGCATAGAGGAAAGAAAAGACTCCCGACTCCATGGTCCAGGAAATATCTTCAACAAAATCATGGAAGAAAACTTCCCAAACCTAAAGAAAGAGATGCCAGTAAAAATCCAAGAGGCTTACAGAACACCAAACAGATTAGATCAGAAAAAAAAAAAACTCCTCTCGCCACATAATAATAGAAACTCCAAATGTAGAGAAAAAAGAAAGGATATTAAAAGCTGTAAGAGAAAAAGGCCAAGTAGCATACAAAGGCAGACCCATCAGAATCACACCTGACTTCTCCTCAGAAACTTTAAAAGCTAGAAGGGCTTGGACGGATGTCCTACAAGCCCTGAGAGAACATAGGTGCCCAGCCAGACTACTATACCCAGCAAAACTCTCTATCAACATAGAAGGAGAAAACAAGATATTCCATGACAAAATCAAATTCAAACAATATCTCCTCACAAACCCAGCCCTACAGAAGATCCTAGAAGGAAAATTCCAACAGAGAGAAGATAACTACACCCAAGAAAAGAGGAAATAGAAAACTCCACAGCAACTAAACAAAAGAGAAACACAAGACAGCCAGCTATATCAAAATAATAGGAAATAACAACCCCTGGTCATTAATATCCATCAACATAAATAGACTCAACTCGCCAATAAAAAGACAAAGACTTACAGACTGGATCCGTAAACAAGACCCATCTTTTTGCTGTATACAAGAAAACATCTCACTATTGAAGATAAACACTACATCAGAGTAAAGGGCTGGGAAAAGGTCTTCCAAGCAAATGGACACAGGAAACAAGCTGGAGTAGCCACCCTAATATCAAACAAAATAGACTTCCAATTGAAGTTAATAAAAAAAGACAGAGAAGGGCATTACATACTCATTAAAGGAAATATCCACCAAGAAGTCATCTCAATATTGAACATCTATGCCCCAAATACAAAGGCACCTACATTTATAAAAGAAACGCTTCTAAAACTTAAATCGCACATTGATCCAAACACTTTAATAGTGGGAGACTTCAACACCCCACTCACAACTATGGACAGATCATCAAGACAGAAGCCAAACAGAGAAATAATGAGTCTAACAGAGATCATGAACCAAATGGACCTAACAGATCTCTACAGAACATATCACGCAAACACAAAAGAATACACCTTCTTCTCAGCACTTCACGGAACCTTCTCCAAAATCGACCATATAGTTGGACACAAAGATAGCCTCAACAGATACAAGAAAATTGAAATAACCCCTTGTATCTTATCAGACCACCATGGAATAAAGCTGGACTTCAATAGCAAAAGAATCAACAGAATGTCTACACTCATATGGAAATTGAACAACTCTTTACAAGAGGACCATTGGGTCAGGGAAGAAATAAAGAGGGAGATCAAAGACTTCTTAAAATCCAACGAAAATGAAGACACAACATACCCAAACCTATGGGACTCAATGAAAGCTGTGCTACGAGGAAAGTTCATAGCACTAAGTGCCTTCAAAAAGAAAATTGTGATAGCTCATATTAGTGAATTAACAGCTAAACTGGGTGAATTGGAAAAAAAAGAAGCAAACACTCCCAAGAGGAGCAGAAGGCAGTAGATCATCAAAATTAGGGCTGAAATCAACAACTTAGAAACAAAAAGATCTATGCAAAGAATCAATGAAATCAAGAGTTGGTTCTTCGAGAAAATCAACAAAATAGACAGACACTTAGCCAAATTAACTAAAAGACAGAGGGAGAAAACCCAAATAAACAAAATCAGAAATGAAAAGGGAGAAATAACAGCAGACATTGAGGAAATCCAGAGAATATTTGGATCCTACTTTAAAAATCTATACTCCACCAAATTTGAAAACTTAAGTGAAATGGACAATTTTCTTGATAGTTTCCACTTACCAAAGGTAAATCAAGATCAGATAAACAGATTAAACAGCCATATAACCCCTAAGGGAATAGAAACAGTCATTAAAAATCTCCCAACGAAAAAAAGCCCAGGGCCGGATGGCTTTAGCATGGAATTCTACTGGACCTTCAGAGAGGAGCTAACACCAATACTTTTCAAACTCTTTCACAAAATAGAATCTGAAAGAACATTGCCAAACTCATTCTATGAGGCCACAATGACCCTGACTCCTAAACCACACAAAGACCCAACAAAGAAAGAGAACTTCAGATCAATCTCCCTCATGAAAATAGATGCAAAAATACTTAATAAAATACTAGCAAACCGAATTCAAGAACACATCAAATGTATCATACACCATGATCAAGTAGGCTTCATCCCAGGGATGCAGGGATGTTTCAACATACAAAAGTCGATCAACGTCATTCACCATATAAACAAGATGAAGGAAAAAAAAAAAACACATGATAATCTCGCTAGATGAAGAGAAAGCATTTGACAAAATCCAACACCCCTTCATGCTAAAAGTTCTGGAGAGAACTGGCATACAAGAGCCGTACCTAGAAATAATAAAGGCAATATACAGCAGGCCAGTGGCCAACATCAAAATAAATGGAGAGAAACTTGAAGCATTTCCTCTAAACTCAGGGACAAGACAAGGATGGCCACTTTCACCATATCTCTTCAATATAGTACTTGAAGTTCTTGCTAGAGCAATAAGACAACTAAAGGACATCAAGGGGATAAACATCGGGAACGAAGAAGTCAAATTATCCCTATTTGCAGATGATATGATAGTATACATAAGCGACCCCAAAAATTCTACCAGAGAACTCTTAAAGCTGATAAACACCTTCAGCAAAGTGGCTGGATACAAAATTAATTCAAAAAAAATCAGAAGCCCTTCTTTATACAACAAACAAATGGGCTGAGGAAGAAATAAGGGAAACAACCCCCTTCACAAGAGCCGCAAACAACATAAAATACGTGGGGGTAACTCTAACCAAGCAAGTAAAGGACCTGTACAACAAGAACTTCAAGCCCTTGAAGAAAGAAATGGAAGAGGCCTTGAGAAGATGGAAAGATCTCCCATGCTCATGGATAGGTAGGATCAACATAATAAAAATGGCCATCCTACCAAAAGCAATATATAGATTTAATGCAATTCCTATCAAAATACCAACACAATTTTTTTATAGACTTGGAAAGAGCTATTCTCAATTTCATATCGAACAACAAATAGCCCAGAATAGCTAAATCAATCCTGTACAATAAAAAAACATCTGGAAGCATTACCATCCCAGATTTCAAGCTGTACTACAGAGCAATAGTTGTAAAAGCAGCATGGTATTGGTATAGAAACAGACGAGTAGATCATAGGAATCGAATTGAAGATCCAGAAATAGACCCACACACTTATGGCCACCTAATTTTTGACAAAGAATCCAAAACGGCACAATGGAAGAAGGACAGCATCTTCAACAAATTGTGCTGGTCCAACTGGATGTCCATTTGTAAAAGAATGAAGTTAGACCCATACTTATCACCTTGTACGAAACGTAAGTCCAAATGGATCAAAGACCTTAACATACGGCCGGTCACACTAAATCTACTAGAAGAAAAAGTGGGAGAAACCCTCGAACTGATTGGCACAGGCGACAACTTCCTGAACAGAACACCAACAGCTCAGGACTTGAGATCAACAATCAATAAATGGGACCTCATGAAACTGAAAAGCTTCTCTAAGGCAAAGGACACTGTCATTCAAACAAAACAGCAGCCTACAGACTGGGAGAAAATCTTCACCAACCCCACATCTGACAGAGGGCTAGTATCCAAAATCTACAAATAACTCAAGAAATTTAATGCCAAGAAACCAAATAATCCAATCAAAAATGGGGGACAGAGCTAAATAGAGAATTCACAAAGGAGGAATCTCTAATGGATGAGAGACACTTGAAGAAATGCTCAACATCCTTAATCATCAGTGAAATGCAACTCAAGAGGACTCTGAGATTCCATCTCACACCTGTCAAAATGGCTAAGATCAAAAACTCAAATGACAGCACGTGCTGGCGAGGGTGTGGAGAAAGGGGTACCCTACTCCATTGCTGGTGGGAGTGCAGGCTTGTGCAACCACTATGGAGGTCAGTCTGGCAATATCTTAGAAAACTTGGAATAGCTCTGCCTCAGGACCCAGCCATACCACTTCTGGGTATACACCCAAATGCCTCTTCATGGAATCATAAGAAAGTTTCCTCATCTATGTTTATAGCAGCCTTATTTGTAATAGCTAGAAACTGGAAACAAACCAGATGTCCCTCAACCGAAGAATGGGTCAACAACTGTGGTACATCTCTACAATGGAATATTATTCAGCTATCAGAAACAATGAAATTATGCAATTTGCCGCCAAATGGATGGAACTAGAAAGCTCATCCTGAGTGAACTGACCCATACTCAGGACACATATGACATCTATTCACTTATAGTTGGATTTTAGCTATATAGTAGAAGATATCGATACTAAAACTAACATACCAAAGGGAACTTGGACATAGACTTCTTATATTTAATTTTTATTTATTTTTTATGTATTAGTTATATTTTTTTCTATTTTTTATTCTTTTTTTATCTATTTTATGCTTACAGGTTTGTTTGTTTAGTAGTTCTCTCTCCCGGGCAATGAGACATTTTTCACTGATGGTACTGCTTCGTAGATCCCCAATGAATGAAGAGGCTTTTGGCCCTCATACTACCTCTCAACTGAGATGAGGGACTGTTATATAAGGACACCCCACCCCAGAGAAATGGGATGGAAGGGTTAGGAGGTAAAGAAAAAAAATGAAATGTGATGTTTCGGCCTTTTACTACTAATTGTCATAAACTGTTTAGGATAATTAAGAAATGCAAACTAATGGTTATGCAAGCTGGTCATTCTGTTAGGTACTATGACAGCCTATTGTAGTTACTTGCTAAGCTAATCAGAAATAATCCTGCTACGAGACAAGTAATATCTGCTTACCCTAATATAAGAGATAGATAGGGCCTCTTCAAAAACCTCAAGAGATCTGCAGAATATGGCATTCAAAGATGTTTTCGTAACTTTAGATTTTTTAATATCAAGACATATCAACCCCTGACAACACCCCTTATTCTCCTCCAAGTAGAAGATGAGCATCGAAGAATCTCCAGTGGGAGATGATTGAATTAATCGCAAGCCTATCTCTTGGTAGGAAAAGCCCCTTGCCCCAACTGTAGACAGAATGCTGTCCAAAAAGGACAAAACCTGGAAGCAGGTAAGTCGACAGCCTAGCTCTGCCAAGACAGGGTAGGTAAGTCCTTCATAACCCCTGCTCTACAATAAATGTCTGTCAGAGAAGCAGGGACAAACGACTGAAGAGCGATGCTGTAATGTATGGAGAGAAAATGGGAACTGTCCAGGCAGCCACAGGTAAGTCATTTCTTAGTTTTGGAAGCTGCAGGCCCTGTACTTCCTATGAAATCATATATATTTATCCCTCTCAGGTCTCTGAGGTGGTTGAAGAACAGATAGCTAGAGTCTCATAATTTAATTTTGAGTTGTTTAGGAGTCAAGATAGTGTTATAGCTCTAAGAAGATACTTTTAAAATTGTGTTGCAAGTTAGTATGAATGTTGAGTAAGATATAGACCTTTAAACTCATGGAGATGTTTAGATAGTAGAATGTTAAAGTCAGGTACCAAATACATATTGACTGGACATAGGAAATGTATGTTAAGCCATATAACCCTCATAACTGTGGCCTAATTACCTTTGTTGTACTTTATTGTATTTGTTATTATAAGAGAAAGAGCCATTTGTTGGACTGAAAGGGAAAACTGTAGGCAGAAATAAGATATACCTGAAACTTAAAAGAAAAAAAAAAGGGAAGAGGATGGGGGGTTGAGTGTGGGAGGGTGGGACTGGAGGGGGAATAGGGAGGGGACTGCGATTGAGATGTAACTTGAAGAAATAAAAAATAAAGGAAAAAAAATATATATATATAATCACAGGTGTGCCCATTTCCATAAAATAAGTACTACTGGATTTAAAGAAACAGATAAACTATAACACAGTAATAGTGGATATTTTCATCATCACAGTTTTACCAAAAGACGGTCATCCTGACTTATTGAGAAAAAGTAAACAGAATCATCTGAGATAAGTGACATCATACATCAAATGGACCTTGCAGATAGCTAAAGAACATTCTCTTCAAAGAAGAAGAACATTTCATGCCCCAAATCAGTAGATATAAATATAAAAGTAGAAAATAATGAAACTTAAATGGAAGAAAATGCAAGGAATCAAAGAAAGTAAGATGTGCTTCTCTTAAAAGATAAAAAAAGAATACAAATATTTGGGTAAAATACTCAAAACAAAGAGATATAAAACTAAAATTAATAAAATTGGTGATAAAGTGACAATGACAGACGTTACAATATATATTAAAATAATCCAGAGAATCAGTAAGATATAAATTAATATTTGTATTTCAATAAATTAGAAAAACTATAAGAAATTGATAGATTCATAGACATTTATGACCCACAAAAATTAAATCAAAATGAGATAAGCAATTTAAATGAAATTAAGCAAAAAGCAATAACATTGAAATAAATATATGAAATGGTCCCGACTTAAACAGACTATATTGGTCCTCTTTTGAAATTAGTCAGGGAATGAAATCAGCTGAGACATATATCAACTAATGAATGGATAAAGAAAAGGTATTAAGGGCTGGAGAGATGGCTCAGCCGTTAAAGGCTAGGCTCACAACCAAATATATAAGAAAAGGTATTAAATATACACAATGCATTTTATTTAGCTACGAAAAGAAACAAAATAATGAATTGCTTATGTGAATGGATAAAACTGGAAAAGTCATACTGTGAATGCTAACCTAAGTCCATAAAGACAAAGCCTGCATGTTCTCTCTCATATGTAGAGCCTAACTTCAAATGTATCATTTTATGTGTATAATTTTGAGTACATTTAGAAGCCAAAAATCTATATAGGAGTTACTGTGAGAATAATGTGTTAAGTTAGGTGAGACAGTAAAATATATGTAAATAAAGTAGATATCCAGAATAGGAGAGCAAAGAGTAAGGGATTCTTGTGTAGTAAATGGATTGAAAAGGTTAACCATAATGAAGGCTATAAAAATATCAAATCAATACTATCTCACAACTGAAAATGAAAATATAACTGGATGCAATAGAAAATATGTTACATGAAAAAGAAGATAGGGACAATATGAGTTAAGTTTTCCAGTGAGTATATAGGTGGGGGGATTGGAGAGAGAAGTTGGTAGTAAGTTGGTAAATCAAAATTAATTTTATGAAAAAGCCAAAGCTAGCAGTGGAGACTGTGGAGAAGAAAACATGCAGAGAACAGTAACTGTGGAATGAAGAGTTGAAGAATGGAGATGATAGTACACATATAAGCCCTGGCTGCCAAGAGAGTGCTTAGAGACACTGACAACTGTTAACACTAAGAACCAATGGCATGAACAATTCAGGTATAACTCAAAACCTACAGGACTGGTGAAACCCAAAGATCAAAACAGCTAATGTCAAGAAAACTGAACTAGAAAAGAGCAGAAGAACCCTAAGCTAAATGATGATAAGTGTTACGTTTAAACACAATGTAGATTCTGGGATGCTAGCACATGCTATTAATCCTCAGATTAATAAAATTGGTGATAAAGTGACAATGACACTTTATATCTCTTTGTTTTGAGTATTTTACCCAAATATTTGTATGTTATTTTTATCTTTTAAGAGAAGCACATCTTCCTAAGCACTGGGGAAACAGAGGCAGGAAAATCTCTCAGAGTTTGAGACTAGCCTGTTCTACATACACAGTGAGTTTCAGGACAGCTAGAGCTACACAGTAAGCTCCCCCCCCTCTCTCTTCTTTCACACACACACACACACACACACACACACACACACACACACACACACACACACAGAGAGAGAGAGAGAGAGAGAGAGAGAGAGAGAATCAAATTAATTTAAGCAGAATAATTTTTAGATGATCTTTGTAATGTTCAAATGTAATCCATCAGCACATACCCTATAAAAAACAGACAACACTGACAAATCACCACCAATCATTAGAACAAATTAATTTATGTGTGAGAGTGGACCAATACTATGTCAGTTACCTGGCATGGGAACATTGATCTACCAGTGTGGTCTTTTCTCTCCCCATCTATGGTGAGTGAATAAAATTATCTAGTATCCAATCTTCTGGTTTGACAATTATATTTGATATTTGGCCTTTTCTCAAGACATAATTCAAAGCTGTTGGTCTACACATTGTGTCATACCTGATCATTAACTGACAGCTGTTATTTGGAAATAAAGAACAAGAGTTGTCTGATGCACTAATGCTGGTAAGAAGTGTATCCTTAAAGTATCAATAATTAAACCATGAAAAATAATCAGCCACATGATCCATTAGTATCAAGATCAAAGATCTATTGTCCTAAGGTCCTCAAATATAGAAATAAGTAATTAAATTGTAGAAGTAATTAGTTAAATTATTTACCAATATTTAGATTATAGTTAATTGGTTGGCAGTGTTAAATCCTTAACCTGCTATTATAAATGGGCATACAGAAACACCTGATAGATTTTAACAAGCCTTGGCATGGATTATGCAATCTTAGCCTATCTAAACTAGCTTATAATTATATTCCCCAAATATAGCCCCATATATACATATGTCTCCTGGGCTGTTATCCTCCATACTATGTTGATGTTCCAGTCATGTGAAATGAGGTTCTTTTCTCAAACCCATAGCATGTGTCCTCCCTCCTTCATGCTCTGGTTTCTACCCAAGAGCTATACCCAAGATGCTCTCTGCTTCAGAAACCTGAACAACTTTGTCCTCCCCACTTCTGTCTTTGTCCAATCTCAGGACTCAGCATTTATATTTAACCAATCAGAGACAATGGTTAACAAGAAAGGTAACACAGTGTTACTTGATATACAGCAAGCAGGCTTCTAAGAACACGTTAATTAACATTTACAATGCATAACATCACCCCATCACTCAAGGAAAACTCTTCTCAGAGCAAGATGTTTTGTCCTTTCTTCTACAACAAATGAAACACAATGCCTGCATGTTCTTTCATGTTCAAATTGGAGTCCATGCATGTTCTATATGTGGACATCTTTCTCTGGTCTATGTAAGTGACAGCATGAAACATTGTAGTTAGAGTAGAATATAAATATGGTCTAATAAATCCATATCTCAGAGAGCAGATATTTCTCTCAATGATTGGATCCATGAGATTCAGCAGCCCTCATCCACATGGATTTATAATGGGAAAAGATATGTGGAGTCACAGAAGAGTGTCACCTGAGATTACAAGGTATATGTAAATGTTATTTTTATCTTCTCAGATGAGGGGATGAGATAAGAGCTGTACCCAAACTGGACAAACACATGGCTTGGCATGAGCCCAGAGAGTTTCTATGTAACTATCCCTAGTCCTAGGCCTGGATGATTCTAGCCTCCATACACTCTAATGTTCTGCAAGTCCAGATCTTTAAGGCCTCAGCTTCCAACCTCCATCTGTTAATCTAGGCCTAGGATGTTTAAAGTTTCTGAGACTTATTGCTGAATAAGCTCACCCTTTCTAGTTCTTTCTGAACTCTGAGTGGCTGGTTCAACTGAACTGTTCTGACTCAAATCTCTTCTCAAAGCTGACTGATTAAAATTGGCTTCTTTTGCCTTTTCATTGACATTTGTGCTTGTAAAAACTGCCTCTGTACTCCATGAACTGAACTGCACTGACTGTACAAACTGAATGGAACTGAACATAATTGCAAGAACTCAACTGAACAAAACTACAGTCAACTGAACTGCACCAAACTCAACTCATCTTTCTCTCCTTGCACTGCTGTTAAATAGCCTCTCTTTCCTGTCTGTTCTCATGATAGTTGGGCACATCCTGTCTCTGACTCATTCTATAAAATCTTTAACTGATTCATCACTTTGTCTGCCCCTCAATTAGAGGACATTGCTTTGGATTAAAGGGGTGTGCCTATATTTAAGCCAGAGGGATTAAACATGTGTCATTCCAGCAGCATCACACAGACCTAGAAGGTCTTTGGGTGTGATCCCTTGCCAGAGCATCCATACTGCTGGATTAAAATTTATCTTATATTCTTCCTTTGTGTTTAAGCTAAAAATTGTATACAGTTTAGCTATTACAACAGAAAAAATATCAATCCTGTATTCTTAAGAGTCCTAATGTCTTTATGAACATCCATTGATATGATAATCCTTCATAACTGCAGTCCCTTTTGTCTGTCTTTCACCAAATGTCCATTTCAGCATCAAGGTTTTCCAGTCTACCAGTCTGAAGAATGCTCTGTCATTTTTTCAGCTGTTTTGTTGAAATGTTCCTTATGCAGGAGGGATCAGCTTTCTGCATCCTCTATGTTGCTGTTTCTCTGTATCTCTTCCTTCCTTGAGTTGTACCTTTTATGTTTAATTTTCTTTAATGTGCATTGGATCTTTATCAATTTTGATGGAATCCTTAGTCTTTCATAGGAAAAACCTCTTTCCCAACCTAATACATTCCGTGACTTACATTCTGATATTTAAAACTTGTAAAGTATACAGGTTGGTTTAATTCAGCATTTTTCTACAATCCAGTGTTTTTCAACTAATCTTATACCTCTTTTCTGTTTATCAGGGTACAACTGGATCTTTAATTATCAAGGTACAAATTATCTTTATGAATCTACACATAAACTAGATACTTAGGCACTTATATTCCATACCTGGCTCCATGTCAGTGAGCCAGGCTTCTTACCCAATTAAACACAGAAAACAATCAAGTTATATTACATAATATACAGTTTATCTGTTGTCTTAGATTGAAGGAATATTGATCTGAACTCCCTATTGTTGTAGTACATCTCTTCCCATAGGTTTATGACTATATTTGCCATATAAGGTTTTAATATTCCTATTTGACCTTCTTAGCCCACATATTTAATTTGTCCTACGTTTTGTTTTACTTGGAATAATTCCAACCCCCACAAACTGTGTAGGCCTGAGTTAACAGGGGTCAATGTGGAACCCAATATTCTAGTGAGATTATAGTTGCATCAGCTCTCATGTTCACCACGCCTTCAATTTCAATACCATTTAGTTTTAATTTTGGTCTCTGGTCATTGATAACAGTTTGCCAAAAACCCTGCCTTCCACTACTTCCAAAACCTCCTGTTCTTTCTAATGGAGCTGCTTCACCTTTGACATATGGAAATAGTAAAAGCTGAGTAACACTATCTACGACTTTAAATTGCATGTTTTTCTTTATGTAAACCATAATATCAATCTCTCCCTCGAGGTATTCATCTATACTTCCTGGATGTACAATGAATCCTTGAGATGTTAGGCTACTTCTTCCTAAACCATTTCTACTGTCTTTACAGGTAGAGGTACATGAACTTCAGTGTGTATTTTGTGGTATTGAATTTTTGGTGATAGTGTGAGATTATTACTTATGGATAAGTCTAGGGAAATGATTCATTCTGTAACATGTATTGGGGACCTTCAATGTCAAATTTGGATCAGTTGTTCTACAGCTGACAGGAAATGTCTGGCTCATATTGTTTGTTCCCAGGATATGAGCTAACGCTCTTAGGCAGTTTCCTGTATTTGACAGATTATCTCTTAGGAAGTTTCGCATCATTAAGGGATTAACTCAAAAAGCTCTTGTTGATCTGCACTCATTAGTCCAATGCCTACCATTACTACATTTCTACAAATCCTGTAAGGCTGAGGTCTTCTACAGAAATCTCTAGGAACACCTTACCTAATATCTTTTTAAAAATGACCTTGTTAAAACACAGGACATTTTTACATATAGGATTATTGGCCATATCTTAGCCAATTGCACAGTCATCAGAGTCAATATCATCACTAGTTCTAATACATTCATCCGTGGGTGCTGATCTAAGAACTTTTTTATACAGTGCATTTGGATTTTTAAAAGCTAAAGCTTCAATTAACACCTGTCTCAAATCTGGATCTGATATTTCTCTGTCCACAGAGGATGTGACGTTAATCTACTTAAAGAATCAATAAAAGTCTCTCTCTCTTTGCATAATCTTTGTGAATGGCATAGACCTATTTCCTTGTTCCTTTTTCCTCCACCATATCCCAGGCTTTTAAAACTAATAAAGTACATTACATAATAATAGAGACATCAAATTGCATCACCTTTCATAAATCAGCATATTGAAATTTACCTAATAATTGATATTTCACAATCTTAATATTTTTAGGCCTATTATGATTTTCCATAATTGCAGCTTCTTCTCATCACCATGTCAGCTATTGTAATTAAGAATCAGCTTCCAGTACAGCTACTTCTAAATGTTTTCAGCGTGAGGGGATAATTCTGTTTTGTATAGCCCAGGTATTTAACATCAGGTTAAATCACATAGGGTGAGGCCATTCCATAAGTTATTACTGAAATTTTTAAATGTTTAAGATCTCGAATTTCAACAAGATTCCAGACTAGTTGTTCATTTTTTTTTTAATTTTCTCAATTTTTCACCATTTGTTCCTAGGTAACTGTGATAGAGATAGTGGGGGTGGTCACTTTTCTTCAGTATTATTAAGAAGTCACAGTGTAGGTTCAATTGGCTGTCTATCTTGATCCTTAATTTATTAGGTAACATAGGTTCACACTTAAGTACTTTTTGTACTCTAATTTCTCTTCCTCTTGTCTCTCAAGCCTTTGTATTATCATAGCTAAATATTCATGTTGCACAGCATATTTTGTTATTGTATAGCTTTTTAAAGCTTTTTGGTGATTTTTTTCTTGTGCAGTTATTTTTTCAACCTTTTTTTGAGAGGAAATATATAAAGATTGCAGTTGAAAGTGGGAAGGGGTTTACTCCAATGGTCACACTTGTAATACGTACTTTGATGACTTTTTCAAGTAATATTTCTATCCCTTCAACTCCTTTCCTTCATCTTAAGGGATCTGAGATGGAATTTCCAATTTGTCAATGCAGGAAAAGTATATCTATATAATTAAAATTTTCTTTTGGATGGTTTACTGTGATTCACTATCTCAGAGTTTCCTGCAACATCCCTTGTAACTTTTATTTCAGTGTTTTGCTATTTCAGAGGCTTCTGTGTTGTCGCTTGTTCTGAGAGTGAGGCTCCTTTGGCTCTCTGGGTATCCAGCTTAACTTGAAGAACCTGTGCTTCCTCTGGAGATGATCTCAGGTGCATTCTCCTTTGTAGCTGTCTCCTGTTCTGTGTGACATTACTGTCAGATCTCCTCTGCTTTGCTCAACATTAGTGGGCTTTCTCATTCTCCAGATATGTTGGTTTTCCTTTCAACTACGTTGACCACCAGATGTAATTGCTCTTATTTCTTCAGAGAGGGGAGAGATGAGAGCGATACCCAAGCTATGCAATTAAGGCTTGGGATGATCCTGAACATTTTCCTAGGCCTAGGCCTGTAAGCTTTTAACCTCCATACAATCTAATCTTCTATAAGATTGCACTTTAAAGGCATCAGCTTCCAGACTTTGTCAGCTAACCTAATCCAGAATGTTTCAGTCTTTGAGACTTACAGCTGAATAAGATCACTCTTTCTAATTCTTTCTGAACTCTAGTTGGCTGGTTCAACTCAGCTGTTCTGGCTCCAGTATCCTCTCCAAATTGATTGATTCAAACTGGCTTCTCTCACATACTCACTGAATTTAGCTGCTAGGAAAAATTGACTCTGACCTCCATGAACTGAATGGCACTGCCTGTACAAACTGAACAGAACTGCAGGAACTCAACTGAACTCAACTGGATTCAACTGAACTGCACCAAACTCAACTCAGCTCTCTCTCCCTGCACTGTTCTTAAGAATCCTCTTGTTACCTGCTAGCAGGACATTTTGCCCTAATGGCTTATCTGCTGGTGTGAGAATCAGGTGCATTTGGAGAAAGATAAAAGGGATTTAGTATTATAAGGAAATATTTTATTTAAATAGTGAATAATGTCATTTGTTGAAGGAGGGTTAGGTATGTTATTATCTGGGTTATGTATTAGGATAACCTTGAGGGAAGTGAGATGATTTATAAGGGATGGAAGGGAACCTTGACATGCTGTCTTGTTGGTGCAATTATTGTCTTCCTAGGTAAGAAATGTAAGTGATGAACTTTTGATAAGAGAAGTTTGGCAGGATAGTATCTGAGATGGTGAAAGGGACTGTAAATTAGGGATTGAGAGAGAGAATAGCGGGAATAAATTATGAGGTGGAGAGTACAGAGTTAACTTGTTAGATTTAGTGATGAACAAAGAGGCTATGGCAAGAGTGTATAGACAAGAAAGTAGGTGTAGACTGTGTTTTCTAGAGTTTGGAGAGATAAGCAGAGAGGTAAGTGAAGGTAAAGGGCAGACACAGAAAATGTTTTAAGAGCTCAAGTGTATAACCTTGCTTTTTTTGCCTACCTGTCCTAGCAGATTTCAAATCAACTACAACCTCCCCCAGGCAGCCCCAGATGTTCTCTTAGAATCTTCATCCTAGACAGCTCCAAAGCAACTAGTTCCAGATGGTCCAGTCTCACAAACTGCTCCAACACTGCCTGCAGTTCTCTAGCCTCAGATGATCCTGCATAACCTGGACAGCAATTCACCTAATCTGCTTCATCATCCTTCTAGTTTCCTTGGGTCCCTAACAATGATACACCCAGTGCAAGCTGGAATCAGCCAGAGAGAATGATGTCCACTTAGTCAACACCCAGAGACCCAATAATAAAATAAAAAGGTGGGAATGAAGGACTCTAGCAGACCCCAGCATGTCAAGCACAGGCCAAAGTATGCCAAATATCGGACTGACATGTTTTTGCCCTTTTTCCTCTCCTTTGCTAAAATTTGTTAGATTATTCCTAAAGCTGGACCCCAAGAACCAGTCCCTAGTTTGGCAACTGACCCATTTCTGAGATGAAACACAAAGGCTCAACAATCAAATTTCATTATTTGTATAATATGTCCAATCAGGATTTGTCAACTCACCCTAACACAGATTGCCCTTTATCTCTATAAAAACCCACTCCTGCCAAAATACCTGCTTGTATGCTGCTGCTGTTGCTATTTGCTCCCTGTCTTTGCAGCCCCAATCCCTGCTTGCCCCCCTCCTGCTCTGTACTGAGAATTTGGTGTCTGCGAGTGTCCTGTATCTAACCAAGAGGCTGCAATCTCTCTTACAAATCATGCACCCATGAGTATTCTTTTATGATAACCTTTTTTGCTGCAGATATGCATTCTGAATTTATATTAGGTATGTGAAGATATGTATTAAACCACAATCATACAGAAAATAGATATACATTTATGGCATTATATTAGTCATGCACACAGATATATATTGCAAACATGCAAATCATATATTCTCATGCATGACTTCATATTGAGTATGCATATCTACATATAACAAACATATAACGTATAGATAAACATACTTGGCTTTACATTAGATATACATGGATATCTAGTAGAAATGTTAGAAGTATCTAGTCATGTAGTTTGATTGGAAGTTTGGATTTATTTTTCATTAGTAATTCCTATCAAAAATTTCTTAAAGACATTATGCAAATAATAATTGTCACTACTTCCAAGAACTATGTAAGATAGTATATCCTCCTCTATCCTTCCTGGAACTTCATATAAGCCTTCATGTTCTCTGTTCTGGTGTGTATGGATGTATCATGTTTCTCTCCACTGTGCAATGCCTACGCTATTATTCCCATAGTTTAGGTTATCATTATTATTGATTTTTGGAAAAATTTGCACATTCTGTACATGTGGCCTGTTAGTTGCATGCTTATATATTGTATATTCTTATCTTTCTTAGTCTTTGGTCCCTTTAGAATTCTCAGCTATTTTTTAAGAGCTTGCCTTGTTATTTACCTTATAGTTACTACCCCCCCCACCCTTTGGTAATTCTTTCACAATGAAAGTTTTGTATCTTAATACTTTTCAGGGCGTTTTTCTTGTATACCTTAGAAATTAGGATATTCAATGCTCTTGGATTTGATTCTCTGTTTGGTATGAGAGAAGAGGCAAAAATTTAGAGTTTTTCAAAAGGAATGCTCAACATACCCTGACCATCTATATAAAAGACATTCCCTCACGGCACCATAACTTCAACCATATCTTGTGCCATTGATCCTTTGCTGTTGCTTGTACCTGTGTCAAGCTCTCTAAGCTACTGCACTTTGTATCTTAATGTTTAGTATTATAAGTCCTGAACGAAAGCATACATTAACTAAAGCAAAATGTTAAACAGATGGAATTCAAGTAAAAGACATACCTCATTTAAGTTTGAACTTTTAGAGACTTAACAGCAAATTAGCATTGAGGTGAAAATTCTAATCAAAAATCAAAATGACATTCTTTAGTAATACGGATAAAAAGTAAATTATTGAATGCTTTTCTCTGCACAGCTTGATTAGAGTGCTACCCGAAATAAGTTTAACCTTTTTTATTTTTTGCCTCTTTAGAGGAATTAGTAAATTTATGAATTACTCAAAAGGCAGAAATCACAAGGAGGAAATGACAGTGATCAAGCCACTGTGGGAAAAAATCAGCTTGGAGAACAATGAAGTATTTCACTTATCCTTAAAGCTTATATCCTGGAGCTTTGACCTAAAGAGTGCCTTATGGGAAATAAAACAAAACCTGGGGGCTAAGAACAAATGGTTTCTTATTATAATTGTATTTACACAGTGCCAGTACTTTAAAAACAGTATTTATATTGTCCAATTAGAAAAAGGAAAAATAAAGCTAACTCAAAGTATAAGGCTGTGTAGATATTCATCTCTGCTTTAGAGTCGAGAATGCACATGCACATGCACACTCTAACAGATGCACACACATCTGAAAATATTTGATTACAAGTGTGTAACCAATTAGATTCAATAGTTCATTATATGATATCAACATGTTTCCTAAGACTCAATGTTAAAACTTTAATTTAAAGGCATTCTTTTTAGTTCAGAGAGATATTCTACTATGTTAACTTGATAGTTCTATGGTACCTTATGATACTATATTTCATGTATGTAAGTAAAGACACCAAGCTAAACACACACACACAAACCCCCCCACACAGAAAGAGATAGAGAATATTAAAGAGATATTTGAATTTCTTGTCCACAATGAGGTATTTTCATTAAGTATTTATTTTCTAATAATGACTTTCATTGTTTATATTGTAAATATAAATTCCTTGATAGATACCTATATTTCAAATCTTTCTAATCATATAAAAATCAATGGTTTATATTTCAAAATAAAACACATTTCCTCAGTGATGTCATTCAAATATAAGAATCTATCAAATGAGTTCTGATTTATCAACTTTTGAATGTGTGGAATTTGTTTTTCATTTGTTCCAAACCAAAAATTCTCCTATTTTTTCCTATAAAATTTATCATTTCACTATGGGTTGTGTTTCATGCTGTGTGTGTACTAGCATGTTCCTTTGAGACTGAAACATTCATCCAGCATAGAAGCTCCTTAAACAATTCAAAGGGACTTAGGAAGTCCCTGAAACTGACCAGATACACTAGGTGCCTCCCTGAAGAGTGATCAATAAAAGCTGAGAATCCTCCTCAGATGGGAAGCTAGGCTGCAAGAAGTCTCTAAACAAGATAAACTGCAAAGAAGATTTGAGACCAGACCAGCTGTCTGGGAGGATGCACAAAGAGCTGAGGTTTCTGGAAGAGGTTTAGTCCAACTGAGGCACCTGGAAAAGAATTTCTCCAACCTGTTGAGCTGCCTGCAGGTTGTGGAGTGTACTCTAGGTTCCCAGCTCTATGACTGTCACACACAGTGTGGTAAGCCTTGGAGATCCAGATGCCTTTGAGTTATGACTGCTCATGTAAGTAACCCCTCACCTATATTCCTATAAGTAATCCCAATAAAACTCATTGACTGACTTGGGTGGTATCCATATTTTGGTCTTTCATGTGTTTCCTATCTGGAGTGAGTATACATGTGTTGGATGTCTCCAGGAAAAGTTTTGGCACAAAACATACACCTGCAAGCTCAAGTGCTCAAGGGGTTAAAAGGCAGGATGATGACAAGTTTGAAGACTGCCAGAGCAACTTAATAAGTCCCTGTCTTAATAAAAATAAAGGAAAAGGTCAACAAGAAAAAAAATGGGGAGACTGGTCTCTTCCTGGTAGATCAAAAACTGCCTAGCATGTGTATAGGCCTTTGGTTCAACCTTCAGCTCAGAAAAGCAAAACAGCAGGGAAAAAAGAGAGGAGGGAGGTAGACATGTATGGAAGGAGAAAAGCCCCTTGAAAATAAGTGTGTAGGCTTTTTTTGGATCTTAAATGGCTCCCAGATCAGATAAATTTGAGTATTTTAGTTATATTGGTATTGAACATTTCCCTTCCATACGAATATGTAAAGTTGTTCTAAATCTGTTTTTATGAACATGCCATTTGAGCTAATTACTTTATAGTAAATGCAGCTTTTAAATAATTGCTAAACCTTGGAAAATGCTTTAAATAATTGACTTAGTTTTCATAAGCAAAACTTGTGTTATTAAATCTAAATTAAATGCACATTTGAGACACTTAAAGCGTTAGCATACCTAGCATTTTAATAGTGTAATGGAAACAACTCACAGAGTTAATGCCAGAGCAATTCAAGCAGTGCATTGTTTACCTATTTTCCCACATGTGAAAACTCTGTAGAAATTTTTAGTATGATTTGTATAATCTGTAATGAATGTGCTCTTGTTTAATGATATAATCTACCTAAATATGTTTCCTAAGCTATAAATTCTCAACCTCTTTGTCTTATTGGAAATGAGATAGAAAAGGTTATTTTTAAATGCTGTAAGTTAAAATCAGTCAAAAGCACAAACAAACCAGAAATGAATGAATGTCGAATAATTTGTAATTACAACTTGATGACATAGCATGAATATAAAGGGTCCCCAAAAGCACTGTGCTTTGTAGCCAGCTAACACGCTTTTGGGCAGTGTTTGCATTATCAAGGCTGTGATCTTGCTAGCTATGGATTAATCACACATGTAAACTTGCCATATACATTTTATAAATTTCTGTCAAAGATAGACAAGATAACTCAGCAGTTAAGAGCACTGGTTGTTCTTCCAAAGGACCAGGGTTACATGGCAGTTCAGAGCTGTCTGCAATTGCTGGGTGCACACCTTTAATCCCAGCACTAGGGAGGCAGAGGCAGGTGGATCTCTGTGAGTTCAAGGCTAGTCTGGTCTACAAAGTGAGTCCAGGACAGCCATGTATACACAGAGAAACCTTGTCTCAAAAACCCAATAAATAAATAAATAAACAAATGAGTAAATAAATAAAAAAAATAAGTCCCCCTGAATGTGGAAATGAGTGGGTCTCTGATTCTTGTGCCTTCTCTTAGAGCTCTTATTTTTCTGTTGACTTACCTTGTCCAACTTCTTTATGATTATTTTGATTTTATTTTATATTTTATTTTCTTATGGTTTTTGTTACCTCTTAGAAGTCTGTTCTTTTCCAATGAAAGACAGAAAGGGAGTGGATCTGGATGAAAGATAGGAGTGGAGGAACTGGGAGGAGCAGAGGGAGTAGAAACTATATTCAGATTATCATATGAGAAAATTATTTGTTTCATACATCCTTATAAAAACATTAAGTTCCAAGTCAACTAATAATTGATAATTTTTTGGTATCTGTGAATTTCACTTTCTTGCAAATGTGGTATATTAAAATTTTAGCTAAGCTTAGTGAGCTTCAGATAATTAAACATAGAAATGCATTGATGTTTAAAATAAATATGAAATACAAGGAATGAAAAAATAGAGTTCTAGCTGTTGTTTGTACCTTTTTAATGATATACCTTCTGTTGGACCCACATATGTGTTGAGAGTAGAATAAAGTCGTTTTACCATTGGGAATTGATCACCGTTATAGAAATTGTTGATTATTTTAACCACTCTGGCAGTTTTATACCACCCATCTCGCTGGCTTCTTTCTCTTTTTGTCCTAGTTCCTTTCTCCTCCTTATAACATGTTTTTCCCAACTTTTAACAATATGATCTTGTATCGAATTTTATCAATGCATTTTGTGTGCATATGTGGAAATACCACACTGAATCTTACTGATATGTATTAATAGTTCATGTTAATCAAAATAAAGAGAAAATAGAAAAAGAAAAAGTTAACAACTCTATTTGTAATAATCAGAAATTGTAAACTGCCTAGATGTCCACAAACAGATGAATGATAATGGAAGTGTAGTACATTACCCAATGGATTATTACTTAGCTCTTTAAAAAAAAATCCAAGAAATTTACCGGTAAATGGATGGAGCTAGAAAATCATTTTGAATGAGGTAACCTCGACCCACAAGGACAAATATTGCATATATTCACATATATGTGGATTATAGACTTTAATCTTCAATAAGGAGTCTACAGTGCATAGAAGAACAGAGGTTATGTATAGAACAGGGGACTAGAGCAGAGTGAAGGATCCTTCTTGAGGAAGGGGAACTAGAATATATAGTTATGAATTGGTGGAGACTGGAATGGTTGGATTAAATGGAGCAGCAGAGAAAAGAATAGGTAAGGGAGAGAATATAGGGAGAGATATCTAAAATTAAAGGTCATTTAAGGGGTCATCTGGATACCTACTAAGGTAGATGCCTATTAAAATATATACACATATGAAAGAAATCTAAATGGAATCACCAAATAACAGGAAAGACCAAACCAGACACCTCTCATGATCAAATGAAACCTCTGAGGTTAGAAATGGGCTATATCTAATCAAAAATTTTTGGCCAAAAGAGCCCCGTGCAAATTCCCAAGGAATACAGGGTATTGCAAAAGTATTAGTTCTTCTCCACAAACTGACTGTAGGGCTCTATTACTGAACAGAACACACATATCTCATTGTACACAGAAAAGTCCTTGACTGCACAAGCTAGTGTACATGGTACTGGAAGTTACTCGGCACACAACCACAGAATAGAATTATTCCTAATAAAATTCTGCTATACCCATAGATCAGTATCTTGGTCAACCATTATCAGAGAAGCTCCTTCCTGCTTCTTTCAAATCCCTCCCCTCAGGAATCAGAGAAATCTGCAGAAGAGGAAGTGGACAGATTGTAAGAGCTAGAGGGGATAGAGGAGGCTAAGAAAATAAGGCGTTGTAAACACAGCAGGACCTGTTCCCATACAAACTCACAGAGACTATGGTAGCATGAATGGTTCCTGCACAGGTCTAAACTACATGAGGTCCCAGTGTTGACGAGGGACGTGGACATAAGCCCCCACTCCTAACCCAGAAGTCATCTCAACAGGATAACCTCATGCAAATGAATAACTTAGTTTTCTTCAGTGGGCTCACACTGCATATACAAGCCATTCTTAAGAGAAGGCCCCATGCCCAACAGTAGATGGCCAACAAAAAGTTAACACAATGTTATTTTTGGAGTATTTTTTTCTCAAGATGCTTTTTCTGGACTTTGCTTTTGTTTTAGTTTGTTTGTTTTTGTTTTGTTTTTAATCTTACAGATCTTTTGCTTTTGTGTGTGTGTGTGTGTGGGTGGGTGTGTTTTTTATGGGATTTATCTATGTCTGATTGTGTGTATGTTCATGTCTCTGCATATATATGCGATTCATATGTTTCTTCTTTGGTGTATTATTCTTCCGTTTGTTTGTTTTGTCCTATTCTGATTCATTTGTTTTCTTTGAACTGCCTATTTGTTTTCTAATGAGGGAAAGAAATGGTTGACTGGGTGAAAAGATGGGGATGATCAGAGAGGAGACTAAGAACTAATAAACAATGAACGTCCTTATATCTTATGGCTAAAGCTCTTGCTCATTAATCATGAAAAATAACTACAGCTCAGAACAGCAGCAGATAAATTTCTTACTTTTCTTAATGTATACAAAGCAATTCTGCCTATAGTTACATTTCCAGGTAATGTTACTCTGATAGTAATATACCGATGAAGTGACATACATATTAATATGGTTTATTACTAATGTGATGTTAATATGCAGGGTATTCATATATTTAAATATAATTTTAATACTTTTCAAATGTTTCAAATTTCTCTAGTCTAAACTCCGTAAATCCAATGGAAATTAAAATAAATGTTTCTGGTCCTGGAGACTGGAGTTACTGCCTGATCTTCCAGAAACTTAGAACCTTGTAAGTGTCCATCTCTGGATCCTTCCCCCTGAAGATCTATCAGGGTGAATTTGAGGAGCACACCCCTGGAGTTGCTGGGGAGGACCTGATGAAGAAAAAGAGTTAGCCATCTGCATGATTTACCCATATTGCTCTTCTCACCACAGTTCAAAGAGTCCTTTGCTCATAGATGCACTGATATTCTGATGGCAACTGTGCAGTCCTGGCCATCCTCTAGGTGCCTTCATGAAGTATAGACCTTACAATTTGCCTTGGGAAGGCTTGCTTGGATGCCTGCCCAGAAGATTTGCTTCAGAAGGTGGAAACATGAAGTTTTGAGTTTACACATGTCAGAATTTCTGGAATGTGTGGTCTGGAGCAACTGCTGGTGGCTGATCACAGGCTATCAGTAAGGGTAAGCAATGGTGAGCCACCCAGAGATAAGAGTGAAACAAGACTTTAAGATGATGACAGACTTGTACCTCAAGGAAAAGCTCTTGTGTTGCCTCCTCTACTATCTCATTCAGGAGATGGGAATCAGAGTAAAGATTTGCTACATTTGATGTGGTCAGGGGTGCTTCCAGCTATAGAGATAATTGTAGAAATATAAAATGTGTTCTATATCTATTTAGGAACTGAATGGATGTTCCAACAGCGATTCATCATTGCTTTTTAACTTTGCCCTTATCTGGACTGCATCAGTCACATACACTAGCATTTTCCCCCACACTCATTCCTAAATGTGGCTCTAGGACATGGCTGTAACTGGAAGCAACATCAGTCAACATCTAACTCTAATTGTATAATTTTTAAAAATCTACACAATGGAATAGTACTCAGCCATCAGAAACAATAAAGTCATGCAATTTGCAGCCAAATGAATGAACTAGAAAAGCTCATCCTGAGTGAGCTGACCCAGACTCAGAAGGATGCACATAGCTTCTATTCACTTATAATCGGATTTTAGCCACATAGTACAGGATAACTATACTACAATGAATGCACCAAAGGAACAGGAACATAGACTTTGTTACCTGTTAATGAGACACTTTGCCCTAGTGGTGCTGCCATATAGTCCCCCAGTATATGAGGAAGCTCTTTGCCCTCATATGACTGCTGAAGTGGGGTGCGGGATTGATATATAGGGACACCCCACTCTGTAGGAGTAGGATAGAAGGTAGAGGGTGGGACAGTAGGACTGGGAGCAGTGGAAAGAGAGCACTGTGATGGAGATGTAACTTGAAGTTATAAATAAACATTTTAAAAAAAAACACAAAAAGCAGACCAAAACAAACAAACAAACAAACAAAAACCTTTTTTGGAGTAGAATCAAGTCTACTCCAAGTTAGTGGTATTGCATGTCACTGGCTGTGTGTAAGAATACTTTAATTAGGAAACAGTGTTTAGTATTTTTTGGTATGGAAAGGTGGGGTTGGTCCAGAGCATCTGTATTTATGGATAGTTATCTTACTTGTGCTTTGAATAGCACCTGGCTGCATGTAACATACACATTTCTGATTCAGACTTGTGCAGTTATTATACGTTGGTGCCAACAGATGGCAGTAAAGCATCTTGCTTTTTAAAAGGCTTCATACTCTCATTAGCACAAGTTGCCCATGTTACATCCCTACTGGCAAGCTCAGTATGAATCCATTGAAAAGAAAATATGATAACTTCAATTAAATGAATGTGCATACTGCATGTCTCTGAAAAATAACAGGAAAAATTGTCAAAGAGGAAATAATGTGAATGATTCTAAATTTACAATTTAAATAAAAATCTATCTGCTTAAAGTTTTTTTGATCGTTGTTTCAGTCCATCCTCCTTTGCTGTGAAAGCCTGAAATCATCCTATATCTATACCTTGGCAAAATATTCTAAGAAGTGAGAAGCTGGCACATGTTGGCATGGATACCTAACATCCACATCGTTTTCCTCTGACAAGCTATTAACAGAAATGTTTCACTGAAACTGATGGGCTTTGCTTTACTGAAGAAACATTTCCTGCCAAAATATTTCTTTTCTGTAACAGGGCCAACGGCAGTGGTCGACGTCAGCTCTGTGCTTCAGACTTTGGTGCTTCCTTTTTTTAACTGGAGAAAATTTTACTGTATTTGCTTTTAAAAATCATTAAACGTTTAATGAATCATTTTCCTTCTCTGCTACCCAATTTCCAACCTTATCCAGCTCTCATTGCTTTAATAACCTCTTTAAAAGATTTTCTACCATCATGTCCTGCAACCTTTTCCACTTTCCATACAGTTCATCCATTGTTCATGCTCAGTCCTTTAATGTGTGTATCTGGTACACATGGTTCCACCCATTAATTTAGGTGGGAAACATTGCTGCAGGAAAACATTTTCAGCTACTTTTGTGCTTATTTAGTTAGTTATCTTGTGCGTGCATGTGTGACTAGTGTGTATGTATATGCAGTGCCTACCCTGAAGTATGGGCACCTGACATTCAGAGGCCACAGACAAACTTTAGGTGTCTTTTTCTGTAGCCCACTGACTTTTGGCCATAAGAAATCGTCTCTCATTGAACTGAAAGCTTGCTGTACTAGCTAAGCTGGCTGACCAGTGAGCATCTATGATCACTGCCCAAGTGCTTAAATTACAGGCATAAGCAGAAAGACTTGCCTTATCCAGAATGCTTTCAAGAACTTGTGACCATGTCTTTAAACTATAGACAGTCTTTTTAAACTTAATGAAAGAGAATGCAGAACACAAAGTAAAGTGAAAAGATGTGAAATAAAAGCGTCATACTATTACAAAGCATATAGGATGCCAATACTTTCAGTGACTGAAGCTTAGGAATCATTTGAATTTGATATTTGAATTACAAACATATGAAGATAAGCATCACGCTTCATTTTTTTGCAAATGAAACACTTTGTTATGACTGCAAATAATGATTAAATGTCGTATAAATGTGTTTTGCTCATTTTTTGATTGTTACAATCAAATGACAACCACAGGTATTTGAAGACCTGCTCAAATTTTAAATGAATAACAAATGTTGTATACATGAAACCTAAAATAATTATTTATCTCTGAAAACTTCCAAGTTTTCAGAGTCAACAAGCAAGTGTTGAGAAATAAAGAGGACCACTTCTTTGCCTAGCACCATGGAGATTACACAGAAGTGCATGCTTGCATCTATAAATGATATTAAAGATCTTACCCTCAGAAAAAGTACCAAAGAAGAAGAAAAAAAAAAGGTGGTAGAATAAATTTGCTTATTTTTTCACCTATAATGCAATAAAATGCATATAAAATTATACAGAAGTAGAACTAAGATATATGACTTAGAATTTGATAAAACTCCAAAGGACTAAAAACAGAAATGCTATAAAATGGTAACACTAGACATTTACATGAAGAAATGAGATGTATTTTTTATTATATAACATGCTGCATTATACATGTTTGTACATGCATACACATGATTTATTTTCATAGTGGAAAAGAAAAAATTTTGTGACTAAATGTGATATCTGACTCTAAATATTATATACAGAAGTTTTATTATGAAGCTTCACCTACTTACACCCACATCCAGGTGTGTCTTTGAAGGTACCATTTGTTTCCATTCTGAAATGATCCAAACCCTTTTTGCTTAGTTTTTTTTCAATTATACAAAAGGAATACACTTTAAGTTTAAATTAATTTAAAATTCTATTATATTACTAAAATTAATTTACAAATTAAAATTTGCATAGAAATTGTTGGCATCAAAACCTATAAACAAAATACAAAATCTCAAAAAAATACTTTATTATTAATAACATTGAAATATGTAATGAGTTGAAACTCTATGATTTAAATGAATGAACTAATTTAATAATTGACAAATAAAATCATAAACTTTGATTCTTCAGGAAATATTTATAGAATTCAATATAGTTTTATTTTTCTGTAACAATGATATGTTTGAAAACATTCATCATAATTATAATTTTATTACAAAAGGGTGTTTACTTTTCACAGCTGAACTAATAAAAACACAAATTGAGTAAAATTATTATCAATAAACCCATCACTAGATAAATAAAGTATTTTTAAGTGAATGATGAAGTTCTCCCACACAGAAGCATTCCAAATTCTGCATAAATAGATTTCATGATCAAAATTGGAGTTTAACTCCCTATAATTTCAATATGCACTGCACAGGATGAGTCCATATATCATAGAGTGAGGGAGGGGGGATGAGGAGGAAAGAGGACTTTGGACATCCAACCCCATGTGGTCAGCCCTAAATGCATTACATATGAGCACCAGTAAATGGACTGTACACCTATTTGTGTGCATGTGTGCATGTGTACAATTAAAGACAAGGACATTATTTTCAGGTGAAATTGGGGATGGGTAGAGAATTTTGACAGGGAAGAAAGTGGGATATAAATGACATAAATACAGTATTAATGCATGAAATTCTCAAAAAGAAAGTTATTCTAAAGAGTGAAGAAAACTAGATATTTGAAGAGATGGATCCGCAGTTAAGAGTGGTTCCTAGTTCTGACACCATGCAGTAAGCAACACCTGTAACTCCAGGTCCAGTTCCTCTGACACCCTCTTCTGCCTCCCACAAGAACTTGCATGCATGTGGGGAACAGAAGCTTAGCAGGCACACAGAGATATACATATTTTGTAGGATGATATTACTAAAAAACTGATACATGCCTCCCAGGCAAGATATTAAGGTTAGCAACAACACTGAGAAGTTATGTTGACAGTTTGAATACATAAAATGGTCTGCAATCCTACTGAACTCTCTGGTTTTCTCATAGGAATTCACCATCCCAGTCTAGTCATGGAAAAGACACACACACACACACACACCCACACACTCACACACACACACACACACACACACACATTCACACACACATACACTAATTAATGAATTTTAAATGTTACGAAATTGTCTGTAGAGCAAGAGACTCAATCTCAAGGTGGTGGGTTGAAGCCCTGTGTTGGGTGCCACCTGAAATTGACTCTTTGTTAATGAATGTAACCTTCAGTTTCAGGTGGCACCCAATGTTGGTAAGACATTATAGATAACTTGAATTTCAAAACTGTAGAGGAAACTGCAGGTTTTGAAAATAGGATCCAGGTTGTCAAAAAAGGCCAATAGTTCCAGCTGAGTTCTATCTTGTTTTTCAATCAGACTGGATGCTTTATGTTGTTTGCTTTTTTCTCTTTTATTGGTTTATAACAAAGAAGAAGCCAGGAGGAGAAAAGGGGAGACACTCTGTAGATGAGAGATGTAAGAACATCATTCCACATGGCCTGGAACATCAGCATAGTGTAGAGAAATAACAACCCACGGGGACATCTGTATATATTGGTGTCATATTTGGGGAATAGAATTACAGGCTAGCCTAGTTGAACCAAGATTGCACAATCCAGGCTAAGGCTTGTAAAGATCCACCAGGTGTCTGTGTATTTATTTATAATGGGTTAAGGATTAACACCGAAGACCTATTAACCATAACATAAACACTGGTAATAATTTAATTACATTATTCCTATAGAAAAGTTTCAGAGTAAAATTAATCCATGGAAAAGAAATTCCTAATGAATACTATCTCACAAGAGTAAAATAAGACTAAGGAAAAACTGAAATGGCATAGAGTTTTTTTTTCTAATAAAATCCTCTCAGTACTAATTGCAATATGTGTACTGCCATCAAATGATTTTAAAAAAATGGGAGTAGATTCTGGGAATTCGGTGTTTTTTTTGTTTTGTTTTGTTTTGTTTGTTTGTTTGTTTGTTTTCACAAACCAAAAACTGTTCTGATGTAGAAGGTTTTATTTTTTAAGGCCATTAAAAATTAAATCCGGGGGGGGGGGTACTGAGTTTGTAGGCCCTGTTATTTTTCAAAAAGTTTTTTCTTCAGAAGGAATGACCTTCTCTTTGCTCAGGAGACTGCATTGCAATTTCAAACAGTCAAACCGGTTCAGTAGTCACATCTCTCAAAGCCGCTAAGATGCCCACCAATAAGCGAAGTATGCCCATCTGGGTAGGCACAAGCCAGGTGGACTGTTACGTGGTGAGCCAATCAGTTTAGCCATTTTGAAATCCATGGCTGCTCAGGACAAGACTGATTGAACAGCAATCAGCAGGATTGTATGGGAAGAGCTGCAGGTTAGTTTAGCAGCTTGGGAACTTTTCCAGATAAAATTTTCAAAGGCTTTCATATTGACAATTAGATTTCAAGCAGTACAAGCCGCATTGCTTTTCCCATTAGCTACATTAAATTATCCATTCCTTTACAAGCTTTAGGATGTTCTTTTTTAAATGCTACATGTTCTCCTGGAAGAAAAAAAATGTAGTTTTCTGTTTAGATAGAACAGTCGTTTTGATTAGATCACTGGTGTTTACCTGTTTAAAGCAATTACAGGAAACACACATTCTCCTACAGATACTGTTGTTTTGCTGTTCAAAGAACTGCTGTGACCTTCAAGAAGGAAAACAAACAAACAAACAGACATGAAATAAGGAGGGAAACATAGATTTGATGTGAGAATACAAATGATTGTTAAAGATATTGTTAAATTAAAAATAATGTCCCGAACTCAATAAACTTGTTCCAACACTCAGTTGCTAAAATCAGCAGATTACTGTTCCTCTCTCAGAGAGGACCCCATGCAAACTTTCCTTCCACTGATACTCACACGGAGGCTTCTGCATGTGTGATTTGGAAAAATGGTAAAGATGCTTTCTGTCTTCTTCCAGGAGTCATGCTGAGTCTACCCTTCTATAAGGTCAAAATTTCAGAGGATTACATAATGAAAGATTTAAAGACCCTTTACTCTTTTAAAACATTTAGATGACAATGCTTGAATTTGGCCACATAGAAAACAGCTCACTAACTTTAAGGGAAAAACATTCTGAAAAAGCCATAGTAGTTTTCAATATAAAAAAATACCCTGCTGAAATATAATAGACACATTTAACTTGTCTTTCATTTTCCTTTCCTTTAACTGTGATTCCAAGTCCTGTAATGTATCACACCTACACGTAATTTCTGATGTGACCACTAGATAGAGCCAAAGTATAGAAAATATGCCAATGCACAGCCACACACAGTCCTAGGATTTTTCAGCTATATTATATTAACACAACAAAGCAATGAATCATATAAGAAATTCGAGTTTGACTTTTAAGGCTATGACTGGAATTACTGGAGCTTGACTAGTGCTTCATTCACTAATGTTCTTTTTTTTTTTTTCTGAAGACATCTATACATTTAAATTTATGTAACATACCTAATCAAAGTTTTCTAAAATTTCTCATGGTGAAATTATTGATTTTTCACACATATGCATATTATGCTTTTAAGTATCTGGTGATATATAGCCTTTAAAAGTTATACAGCAAAATCTAGCTTTCTCAACACTTTATAAAATTTATTTTCTTAGGAAAAAGAATGGAATGCATCAAAGTCAGTGAAAAAGATGAAGTTTGACATTATTTCAGAGTACCTCATAGATAAAGTTAAAGATACAGAAATCTTTACTGGGGTTATCTTAAATATGCAAGTATCTGATTTCATGGATTAAGAGTTGTTTGGTGGGCTGGAGAGATGGCTCAGCCATTAAAGGCTAGGCTCACAACCAAAAATATAAGAGTTGTTTGGTGACATATCATTTAATTATCCATGTCATGATTAATTAACAAAGTACCCTTCACTTGTCATATAAGTTTTGGGTTCTAGATAATCAATTACATGAATGAAAACTATTGAGTAATAAGAAATTGAATATGCAAATTATATTTAAATTTAAATGTCCTCTTTAATCCCTTTTGTATCTTTTATTCCAAAGATACACGTGAAAGAAGCTAACCATGATGAAAATGCTAAAATGTTTGACTAGTATAAATGACACCAAAAATCAAAGGTTTAGTAAACACATTCTTCCCAACATCATATCATTCTTCCTTAAATTTATTTTATATGAATTAAGAAGACTCTGAAGATCCTTGCTCAAAGACTGAATCCTGAGTGGAAGTCAGAAAGAGGTTTTTGGGTTTTTTTTTCCAAATGTAGTTAGCATTTATGCAATTTATTTTGTTGGTTATTTCAACAACTCCTATTTTCTAGTTATATTAACAATCTTTTTTTAAATATAAAACAATACATTGAAAAATGTTTCAACAAACAAAATCCTTTGTCGTTCTTAAAATCAAGTGTTTAAGAGCAGGGAAGTCCTGATAACACAAGAGTTATGGTCAAAAGAACAGAATCTCTGGTGTAGTTGAGGACATAAAATTCCAACAGGGACAGTCAATCTCCAGACCAATGTACCACCTCAGGATGGCAGGCTAACCTTCAAGCATCCTAATGAAAGAGATGGAATAATTAATTTTTCACTATAGGCCTAACTTAGTTTTATTGAGCCAACTATCAATAAATAGGTACTTCCTCTATATTACAATGTCTCACTCTGAGGTAGAACAAAGAAAGAGAGGCAATACACTGAAGAGTTTGAAGAAAGGAGTTCAAAAATAAGGTGGATTTGTAAGAATAATAAAGTAAGTGTAAGTATTTTCTTTCAAATACTATAAAAACTGTTTAGGAGAAGGAATTCAGATCTTTGTATCTCCCCTGCAATGTAAGACCTTTACTCAAATCTGTCAGTCATCATCACCTGGTTGTCAGTCTCCCACCTTTGACACATTCACCCCAGGAATTCCACATCTTGCACAAATGACCCCTTTTCCCTTCCTCTTCATTTGCTGTAGATTGGTCCTTTTTGAACAAGACCATTCAAAAGACTGTAAGGCCAGACCCTAGCCAATGGAAAGAAGACAGTCACTACCTGAGTTCAAGTACAAATCAAATATAGTCCTGTTTATGTGTATTGGTTCTTCTGAGCACACCCTCCCACCAGGAATAAAGCTTGCCTTATTCACACACTTAAAAATAAACATAACCACTGCATATTTTAGTTAGGCAATTCCTTCTTTGTTGATACTACAGAATGGGTTGGTAGTATAGACTATACTCTTTAGAGAACAGTCAAGGCCGATATCTTCAGTCATTTAATCTGGAGCACACAGGTCTGTCTGTCTCCACAAAACTGCAATTTATCAATAGTATATGCTCAGCCAAATAGCAATTCATGTGAAGGTAAAAAATTAATAATAATAATAATAACACAATGCTAAACATAGTCCACATGTAGAGAAAAAGATCCTCAAAATATCTGGAAAATTTGTTTATTGATTTCTACTTTTTACTTGTTTAAATCAGTATCTCGTGTTTGTAAATAGTACAAATATTTAGGTGAAATAACTGCTCAAATTACTAGATGATAAAAGCTGTATTACTAAGCCGGGCGGTGGTGGCGCACGCCTTTAATCCCAGCACTTGGGAGGCAGAGGCAGGCGGATCTTTGTGAGTTCGAGGCCAGCCTGGTCTACAAAGTGAGTCCAGGACAGCCAAGGATACACAGAGAAACCCTGTCTCGAAAAAACAAAACAAAACAAAAAAAAAAAAGCTGTATTACTAAATAGCAAGAAAACGCTTTGCTGTGGTTCTCCAAAATTTCTCTCTCTTTCTCTCTCTCCAAAACAATAATTTTGGAAGATTTAGAATACGAATTTGATCATAGTAAATATATATTTATAACAAGTTAGTAGATTCTTTTTATTTCATGAACAATTTGTGAACATAAACTCACTAAATGTAATAAAGCAAAAATGAAATTTTGAGAAAGCCTAGGAAAATTAAAGTAAGAGCTGGGTTGTGAGGAGTGTATCTAGAATCCCAGCACTCAGTAATCCCAGATAGGGACCAGGAATATCAGGTCAGCCGTGGCTTTACGGTCAGACCCTGTCTCAAAAAGTTATTTTTTTTCCCTTTGGCAGCTAGCAGCTTATCATTATGTGTAATATTACCTGGAATAGCTTTTGTTCTAAGGAAATTAAAATCCTTTATGTAAGGGTGTATTATGCAAAATTCTTAAGGGTCTATATATTTACATAGCTTTGGTAACAAAAATATAATAAATTCAGTAAGTTCATAAAATAAGATAGCTTACCAATAAGATTATCTTCTGTCAAGAATATAAAATCTAACCAATATTTTATATGACAGAGAAAAATAAAGAGGGAAAAATAGGGACAGCTAGCAGAAAGAACGAACAGTGGAAAAAGAACAAAAGGAACAGACTGTGTCTAACATGCAAAACTCTCATGCAAAAATGATTTAACGGAAAGTTTCCTCAGCAACAAAAATTAGGTTTCAATGTTTTTAAATGAACATACTATAAAGCTGTGATAGGCTCCCATAGTACTCTTTGAACCACATTGCCTTGTTACTTTTTAAATAACTGACTTTTTTCTTTTAACTGCAATCCAGGACAGTAATTTCCCAACACCTGCCCTTTCCCCACTGGAATGGGCAGAGCTTGTACACAACATACTTAGTTCTGATTTATTTTGTTTGCTGTTTTTTGAAACTTTTGCACACAACTTCGTGTAGACTTCTCTCCATGACAAATGATTTGTCCGAGAGTGACACTCACTTTTTTTGCTAGAAAGATTGAATCAGAGTGTTTAACTAATGACAATTACAAAAGATACCATCAGTATATAAATATTAAGGGTAATTTCCTTTAATAATATTTAAATGAAAAATATTGCTTGTTTTTGTTCTCTGCAGTTATTTTGGTGAAAAATGAGTAATAAATTGTGAAAGCTCAAGAAATAATGTTGCATATACACAATGACCTTTAGTTTATTGAGAAAATAGAATTTGATTCCTCAATTTATTCATCAAAAAGGAAGAGAAGTCTTGATATGAGTTTATTAGTATTGATATGTGAATATTTTAATTTTAGAGACATAAACTAAAAATATATGTAGGTTTCCATGGCAACTGGCAGCACCTTATTCTATTCTTAAAAGGTTCTGCACTACACAGCTGACAACATTTGAAATATCCACTGAAACTGGGGGATTGAAATGTACCAATTATTTGTCTGTCTTCAAGAAAAGGAATATAGCAAAACATAATTATGGGTCATTAAAAGGAACAAGGTAGAACATGCTATATTTTTAATTCCATACATTGTATGACCTTTTTCTTTGTTGTATGTCAACATTAAACTGGTTAGAAAGTAGCTGACATAAAATTGATACTGGAGCAATATCTTGAATGCTACCCTGCCCTATATATACTTTTCTGCTGTCTTATGGTATTAGACACATTAAAGATACATCTAAATGGGTCAAATATACATTTTTAAAATTTGTAGTGAAAAGGAGTTAAAAGACATACTGTGTAACCCCACTGAGTATTCATTGGAACAGGTTCATTTATTTTTTGCCTTTTATGTCAAGTTCAATTAAAAAACACTTAAGAATTTCAGTAGCTTATTGTTGAAGTTATTAGAAACATAGAAAGCACTGTGCCTTAAGTCATTCAGATCATGAAGGAAACCAAAGCAAAGAGTTGTCTCCTGAAGTCAAGTCTGTGGGTTCATTCCTAGCAAAGGTAATTCTAAAATCTTCCACCTTTGATTTTAGTTTCTCTTCTAAATGATTTTGCCTAAATTTCATGCAAGAATTAAAATTGAGGGGCACACAACTGTGAATTCTTATATCTTCCAAAAATTTGGAAAGGTTCTTTTGGGTATTAGTAGGACTACAAGATAAATACTAAATTCTGTAGAGCAACAAGAATTAAATCTGATATCCATTCTTCAAAAGAGCTGGCTTTACACCAGGTAGGAAGAAAAAAAATGAGAAGGGCAAGACTGAGAAGAGTGTAATAGTAGTTTTGTTAACTATAGTTTTATGAAGACTGTTTTTTTTCAAAAGGCAAAGATTAAATAAAAGATATGCCTCTGGTATAAGTTGTTATAAACATCTATTGAAATAGAAAACAGATACTCTTTAAACTTGGGTAATAGAATGATGGAAGCTCAAAATATTTCCTATTAAGCATGGAAGTCACACACACACACACACACACACACACACACACACACACACACACACGCATACAAAGACCAAAGCCAGGAGGTTCATTGTCATCTTATAGGTATAATTCATCTAACACTAAAAAGGATATTGCAGATGTTCTGTTATGTCCTGGGATTGAAATTTTAAAGCACCATATAGTAGCCAGAGACTCGCCTTCCAACCTTACCAAAAGTCTACCAGTAAAAAGATCAGTTTGGAATCTCATCACTAGATGGCATTGTTACACTTGAATACAATTTATATAATACAATGACCAAATGAGCTAGTTAAATTAGTAGACAATTATTCCTGCTCTACTCTTTGCTTCTTGTGATGAAGTTGGTTACTTATAGCCTGCAGGATAACTCCTATAGGATGCACCACTCAGTTGGGGCTGCTTTTCACAAGCTCTCTCTTCCCAGCTTTCACCTCAATCTGTCATACAGATTTGACACTGCATCGTTCCAACACTACTCAGAAATGACATGTATATAATGTGGAATATTGTGCACATTTACAGCCGGGGCTTTTTCTCTTAAACATTGCCTGCTGTGTCTTGGCACAACTCTTCTGCCTAGCTGAGTACTCTTCACTTTCCACATATAAATGGATGCCTAAACCAAACTTTTATCATCATTATTATAAAGCAAACCAATGGGACAGCATAACTGATTTCTGTCATTTCTCTGTTAGCATTTTCAGGTTTCAAAGAAACTTCCTGTAAGCTAATGCAGGCCACAGGACATGCAGGGCAATGTTAACACATGATATTTTTATGATTCAGTTCCATTAATGCTGCACATTATAAATCAAGTTAAGTGGCATTTCTATTGAAAGAGGTTCTTCTCTATGTATTTATTTATTTTCATAAGAGCAACAGAGCAATTGAATAAGCTTAGCAACTCATTTTCCCCTCCAGAATCGGCCTGAGCTTTGTTTTCTTGTTATCATCATCTACCATTTTTTCCTGTTCCAAAAGGAAACTCACTCGGGAAGCAAAATAATTCCATTATGAGTGTTATCAAAAAGCAATAGCATACTATTTTTAAACAAACACAAGTCCAAACTTCATTGTAAATTGTAGCCAGCCCACCGTTAGGTGATATACCTTCCAAACCCTGTATGTGATCACCATACACGATATTTACGTATTTCAAAAGTACAATACATTGTGAGTGGTTTCTATTTACAAGAAGAGATGCTGGAAATAGCCACATCACAGGATTATATTTTTTTGTATTAACATAATAGGGGCCAGTTGTTTGGGCAGATTGCAATACAGCTGTGATGTATGACTCCTAACTGAGATTGTTACTTTTTTTCTTTCCAAACTTACCCCTCCACTAAGGAAGTTACTGTTAATCTGGGAGTTAACCCTTTGTATTCAACAAGGACCTTCAGGACACATTCTTTCAATTCCTATTTTCGATTTTTGAAACTATAGAACTGAATGTGAAACATGATAGACATTCAATTCATTTGATTCATGATAAACAATTAGTGAGGTACATATTAAACATGAAAGTTATTTTTAAATCTAACAAACTTAAATTGTACATGAAAATTTGATTTGTCTATGAATATGTATTAAGATTAGTACGTATGTATATATGGATGTATTTATGTATGTGTTGTATTGCATGTATGCATGTTTGTAGTTCTGCAGGGATGTCTAAGGTAAAGGTAATTGATAAATAGCTGCCACAATAGGCAAGAAGAGCCTAGGCAGAAAGAGTGACTGAGATGCAGCTACATCCCTCAGTTACCAGAAAGAAAAGCAAATTTAACTAAATTCATTGAGCTCATTCTCAACAGTCAGCACTAAAATTTACGGTAATCTGATTACCTCAATTTAATAGCTCTCCCATACCCTTTTTGACAAAATACCCAAGATCAAGATGTTTAAGCTCAAATTCGAATATGACTTTCTACCTTGTAAAATAATGTTATTAATTTATTCATAAACCTATTCCTATATCACACAGACTTTTAACATCTCAGATGTTAAAAGCAAAACATTTTTATTCTGGCCAACATTCTCCCTTTAGTCTACATTCATCTCAGATTCCTTTTGCTGAATCTGAGAATCACAAAGTAAAATGCTTCTGATTCAGAATGCGTGTGTATTTTTTAAGACAACACATTAGATTACCGAAGCCATAAATAGAGGAAGAGTCCATTTTAATATTTGTTTATAAAGTTTGACTGCTGATACTGTGAATTTTAATGATGTAATGAAACTTAGTTTTAATCCCATCAGTTTCATATAGTCTCCTTAATGTAAATTTTATATGCAGAAATTAAAGTTTTTAATACATTGCACCAAATTCAAAATACTTAGATATTAGTATTTTGTGATCAATATGTATTTTCTTTATAACATAAATGATAGCATATTGTTTGAAGAATAAAATAGGTTGCATTAAAACACTGGTTTGCTGTGGCATGTTTCCATTGTTCTCCTTTGATCAACGTAAATCTGATATGGGAACAGCTTAAATTCCTGAAATGTGTATTTTCTGTCATGCATTTCTCTTAGGAGTATCTCATGAGTTCTGTCTGTAATGTCTTCTTTTTCCCCTCACCCCACCTTCCCTCTTTGTCTCCTCTCATGCACATACAATGACAACACACTCAAACATTGTATCAGTAGGTATTTATTTCTACAGCAACCATTCTAATTTTATATATTACATGCAAAAGAGATAATTGTTTCATCAAAACCTGTGAGTAGAGCTATTTCTACCAGTATCATAATGAAAATAAAATGCCTTCACATGATAAAGAACTTTGTCAGAAGTCTTTTACATGTAATGTAATTTTAATCTATTTAAAAATTGTAAGTATAATTTTCTGTATTTCTGTCAAACTTTGTAAATTAATTTTTCATCACAATGATACACTTATATTATTTTCAAGAAGTGGACATAAGCCACATACATCATTCCTTGAACTCTAATTAGGAACTCTGTGTTAACTCCTTAAAATTTTAAGGAAAAATACTTGTTAGTAAATACAATATAATGACCATCTTGTTTGTACTCTATATGTTTACAGCTCTGACTTAAGATTTTCAAATGCAAAAATGTAATCAGTAGGACAGATTGAGAAAGAGGTGGACTGTCTTAGAAATTTAGTCACTCTTTGTATGACTTTATTTGCTAAATATGTATGCAAATACAATCTTATAAGATACAGGCATTCATGTGAACAATATTCATGTTTATGTAAATCGCTTTATTTTATTCTCTCAAAAATCTATGTTAGATATAAACATTCTTTAGTTATTAAACATAACTTCATTTCATTAAGAAACCTATGATGCATTAATAGTGTTATTGATTTTATAAAATTAGATCATTCTGAGATTAATACAAGAATCTCCTTAGGTACTGACTCCTGAAAAGTAAGGATATAGGCACTATAAGAACGAAGCACAAATATCAGAGGGCAAGCAACAGTGACAGAATGCTGAGAGTGGAAACGAGGAGCCTGGTTCCTATTTATTTCAGCCATTTATATCAGCTATGCATCTTTGACAAGCTTCTACTATTGTAAATTTCCACTTTCCTCTCCTATAAAATGAAGCTAACAAAACTTGCCTTGATTCTTCTGAAATATAAGGAAATAATTAACTTCCTTATAACAATAAATATGATAAATTTAAGATGATATTATCCTGTATGGCTTTTTTGGTGAATAAACACTTCTCATGAATATAGAAAATTGGGTTTTGTATGTTTGTAAAATTTGGCAGTATTCACCAATCAGGTACACAATCTGGCAGTTTGTAAAGAATACCTTCTCTTTCGTACCAAAAATAATTTGACATTTTGGTAAAAACAGAAAGCATTTAAAATTTGAAGTTCAACTTCACAACAATTAAGAAGATTTTGCTTTCTGATACTTCACAGAGGTACTTATAGGAATATTTGTTCATAACATATTTGTACAGAAAATAATCTTTCATTATAATTTTACAAAGATGCACATATAAATAAGAGCTCTCCAAATCGACTTATCATGTATCTGTAGCGTTTTAATAAACAAGTGCACACAAAATTATCCTATCTCAGTGAGACAGAGAAAACTGAAGTCGAGTGCTGAGGAATCAGACCCTTAGTCTTCATTTGATTTCATTTTAAATATCAGATATGAAGGTAATCCAAGGACCATCATAGAAGTGAAATATGTGTATGTCAACAGCATCTTTGAAAATTAAACTTGGCTAGACACAAGTCCTATTTTAGTTCTCAATTCAATTTCATGCAGAAAACAAGACTGATTCATAGGCTTCATTTCAATATTGTCTGTTTTTAAGTTTATTGACAGTGTCAAAGATTCAGATTAGATAATTTGATCACTTATCTCAAGCCAGATACAAATTAAAGTTGAGGCTAAAACAGAGTATCTTGATATTTATTCTGCAGAGCCATCTTCCTATTTCAGAAAATGGCAGTTCTCCAAAACTGCATGTATACAGATGAAAATTCACATGTTCTTCTAAGTCCTTTTCTATTTGTGCAATTTACTAATTTGATATGGCAGGTATCAGCTCTGAAATATCATTGTAATAGCATTTAGTGGCAAAGAATTCCTACTTTTCTCAGCACATTTCTTTGTATGAATTACATAAAAGCCTGTTTGTACAGTAACTATTGTGAATCTCAAATAGAAAACATAATCTGTAGAGTGCATAATTTAACAAGAGATATTTTCCGTGTTAGAAAGAAGCATAAGAGAATGTTTTAAGATTGTAGTATCTGGAATACATCAGCTTAATACTCATATATGCAAACTAATTTCTTCTGCAAATCATGTACATTATATGATTAAAAAAAATACCAGGTCATTTAATTTCATTGAACCTCAACATGAAACCTTGTGAAAAAAATTATCTATTTTCAGAGTTTCCTTACATTTCAAAAATCTTTTTCCTCATCTCACTTTTAAGATTCTTTCGGAAGGGATCCATCATTTAAATACATAATCTATATTTGAATTATTCCCTGATAAGGTATTAAATTCCATGGTATTGTTTCTAAAAATGAGAAGGAGGGAGGGAGGTAGAGAGAGAGAGAGAGACAGAAAGGGAGAGAGAGATATTTGAGAGGTACATAAACATTACCTCTACAGTTGCCAAAATTTCCTTCGTGTATAATCCACACTAAACCCTTGTTTGACAGGCCATTTTGATAATGCTGAACATTCATTGTCAGCCATTTTAATAAGCATGTTACATAAACTTTTTCTCTTAATATTTCCCTAAGTCCAATGAGACCCTTCTGTCCATTGTAAAGATGTAGAAAACCTTATCTTAGGGAAGTGGAATGATTTGCTAAATTAACAGAGATGTGCTAGAATTTAAATCTACTTTATCTGTTTTTATATATCCTGATGCATAAACTCTTGTTTTAATGTTAACAACTTCTCATTAACAGAAACAATTACTAAAAGGGGTCATACTTATATAAATAGATGTTAATGACTACAATCTGGTAGTACCTTTAAAGTTGGATGCTATTGCATGATTAGCAGCCACATGCTTTGCTGTTATTTATTTATTCATTTATTTAATTATTCGTTGCTTTCCAATAATAACCTAAGTATCCAGAACGTGCAAAATTCAGACCTTTGGAGTTAAAATATTTTTTCCATGCCAATCTAAAGGAAAAACATTTAATTCATTTTCAAAAAGAGATGAAAGAGAATAAATGTAATGGGTGCCTACTGTCTCCTGCAGGTTCCCATGGCAGCATAGCAGGCTCAAGAGTCATCAGACAGTAGGGAGGGGGGAAGAGAGAGAGAGAAACAGAGAATGTGGAGTGCTGGTTTTCTTACATAGAATCACATCAGAGAGCAAGCAGGAGCTGAGGTATTGTGATGTATAGGAACTGAAGCAGAGGAACAACAGTTCAGGAAGGGTGGACAGGCACTCACAGTGCATTCTGGTACCCTTACTTGTCGTCTCCTTGATCCTGCTTTGATGATCAGGGACAGACCTGTCCTCTGTCACGTACTAGCTGCCTTTGTTTTCAATTTCTTCCACCATGTTTTTTCTGACTTTTCTCCTTCCTTTCTGTCTATGAAGACATTTAGGGAACCAAATGTACATGAATATGCTCATTCTCTCTAATCTTACTGTATCTTCTCATTGCTTCCTGTTATAGAACTAAGAAAACCCTTACTATAGTATTAATATGTCAGTATTAAAAAGAGAAAAATTCTCAGATTTCTCAGAGACCATAGGGTTATACTGAGTATGTAGTCAAGTTGAAAAGAAAAAGGGAAAAAAAGGGAAACTCTTGTTGCAAATTGTTTGAACTGATAAACAATTAAATATATTTGTGCACATCAATACTTCTTTCTGTTTTTCTTAGTTTTTACTTAGTGATCGCACAAGTGCATAAAAACCTGGCTCCAAATAAATGCTGTAATAAATGTCTTGATTTTTAAGTGCTGATCAGAATCAGATACTCTTTAAATAGCATTCACTTTCTCATATCTCTCAGTACTTCATCAGTTTACTAAAAAAAGGCCAATGTGCCTAGTGTTACAAGATTCTGCATCTAACCTCCAGATGAGTTCAAAGATCCATTATCAAGGCAAGACTTGCTTAGTTATACATGTGGGCTAGCTTGGATTTGCGTTGCCTGTGTTCAAGAAATCAAGATATTAATAGCCTAACAAAATCAGTAGAGCAGCCCAGCATGGTGGTGAATGCCTTTAATCCCAGCACTCATAAGCACGGGCAGCCAGACCTCTGAGAATTTGAGGAGAGCCTCATCTACAAAGCTAGTCCAGGACAGCCAAGGCTATTACACAGAAAAAAAACTTGTCTCAAAAAAACAAAACAAAACAAAAACAAATAGACCATTATTTACTGATTGCTTATTATTTGTATGCCTGTTGTATGCCTTTCCTCTTTTCATTCATAATTTTTTTTACATATTCTGCTGCTTCATTTAATAAGCCAATAGTGGCATAGTGGTAGGTACTTAGCCCTCACTCTTGAGAAACTTCTGAACTTCATTATTTTCCTGAGTCGTCTAGATATAATGACCTGAAGAGGCACTACCTAAAAATAAAAAAATTACTTTGCCCCTTATCCAGAGAATCTGTAGTAGAACCTGTGTCCTTACATTTGTGACACAGTGCTGGTCTGATAATTGATTATTTTCCTAACGTAACACAGGACAGGATTTTTTAAAAAAAATAGATGAGTGTGAGACTTGTGGATCAAACTGACTTAAACTGTCACTTACCATTTTTCAAAATAATCTAAAATAACACCAAGTGTTGATTTAGATTCATGAGGAATCAAAATACCTGAATTCTGATTATGCCTGTGAATGGTTGCGAAGAGTAATTAAACCCATTTGTGTAGCAACGATCACTTATGTGTTAACCACTTATTTCATTGGACAGAATATTTGAATTAGTATCTTGAATTCTGGGAGAAAAAGAACAACAGTGTGTTTTTAAACATTGATGAACTATGTTTCCAATATTGCTTCTAGAATCCCTTGACATTATTAGGGTTTTTTTTTCCTTCAGTGATTCATAATCATAAAAATGTATTAAAGCCAAGCTTTTATCCAACATAGACTCAAAACTAATTCCTAGACACCTTAAATCACATTCTTTAGTTATACAGACTAGAAAAAACTTTAAAGGATTTGAGGTGTTTTTATTGCTTCCTTATTCCCATTTCAGCTATAAAATCAGTGTTCTCCTTGGGCATTACGCCACAGCAGTCCAAGGTAAAGAAGTTAGGTCCTGACTGCCTGAACAAAACAATATTGAATTATGAGAACATGAGAATAGCTATTACTTTCGATGCCCATCATAATTCATATTCATTTTCATAGTATTGATGGAAAGAGATAACTGATGGCCCCATCACAATGAGTAAACGTTGAATGATCCACCCTCTGGGAAAAGAGTCCTGGTCATGTAAAACAAAGACTAATTAATATCTCTTATAGCACACACTGGAACTTGTTAGGATGTTTATCCTTTTAACAGATGTTTGTTTGCTGAGTCATTCACTAATAAAGGATATGTTGAATATTGTAATTAGTTTTACTTCCTCTTGCCTCCCGGGATTTATCAGTAGCAAGTTTGTAGACAGCCAAACATAGCAAGATTTTAGTGTTTTAGCCTATCACCTAATTAGAGTAAAATACATTTTTCACTTAAAAAATACAGGTAAATATAACTATAATCATATCTTACAACTATTTCTACAAAGATGGTAGTTCTGGTGTGGAATTTAAGCTCTTGTTCTATAAACTGAATGCAAAAATGAAATAAAATCTGATTTAAATAGATTTACTTATGAAAATGCATTTCTTCCATATAATTTAAAAATCTGAATAATTCAGAGACAATACAACTTTGTGACTCCAAGTATCACTGAGATAGTTAAGTATACTTAATATCTATACATTTACTAAGCAGGGATGCACTGTCTCAAGTCAAAGACTTGAACATGATGATTTCAGAGACTATTGCAGTTTGGGAGAAATGAAAGAACAACAGTAGCAGCATCAACAATAACTATCTAGTTATTATGGAAAATAGAGGAATGAAATGACAGAAGGATGTACAAATAGACAAGTCTCTAGTCACAAAGCTGGCTGTGGCCGAGACAGCTTGGTTTATCATCATTAGACAGAGCTGTTAAACAAATGCAATTTACCATCCACATTTTTCTTCCTCAGTCCCCGTCAGTTGGGTTGCTTTAATCATCTGAATTCTCAGGGTCCTTCTGAAACCATTATCAGGATGTGAGAGGTTAATCCCACCTCCTGACCCTATAGAGCTGTGGGCCAGACCTTTGGAATTCTAAAAGGCAGTGAGGCCTCCTTCCTTCTGATTTAGTTTCATAGGCTCTTGGGACATCAATTTTTAAAGGCCCAGTCAACAGATTACAGAAATCATTCAAGTTAAATTTTTATTAGAAAAAAATTACTTCACAAATATCCTTCCTTGTGAAAATATAAACTTAAATACATCTAGCCAAGGAGGAATTGTAGAAAGGAAAGAAGGAAGAATTCTAAAGAATTTCTGCAATATGGATATGCAGCCATATCATTAAATAGTTTTCCTAGTGGTCCCATCAAATAATTAGTATCAATTGTTATTTCCAAAGGCACCAAAAGCATGAGAGGTATTTAACTAATGCTCTCATAGAAAGAGGGACTGGGAGACAACTACCAACAATTCCAAACACACCAAACCAGCAGAAAGCCTTTCCACAGGCTCTAATTTGTAAGTTATATATTGTAAGCATGTTGAAGCTATAGTTCTTTTAAAGGCTATTAACTTTTCTGCCAATGTACATAAATTATTTATTTTAAGCATTGAGTAGATAAAATGGGAGCAGTAGGTCCTCTTCTAGGGTCCATGATCTCTCAAACTATGGGTAGCTGGTTAAGTTTACAGTGCCACACATAAATTCTCTTATTGAGCAGTTCTTAAGTCCAATTAGACCTTGCTTATCCCAAAAATAATCATGTCATTATTGCATCATTGGGGATATTTTACCATGAAGGTCATTTTTATGGTTCCTAGGCTTTCCAAATAGACAAGAATGTGGATTACTTTTCTTCTTCAGTACTTTGCATAGTAACTTCCAATACTATGAAAGCTCATCCTCAGAAAAGAGGCTTCTAGTTTAGTTCTAGTTCAATTCCACAAAGTCTTATGTCTCAAGTGTGTGGACCTTGAACAATGGTGTCTTATATTCAAGTTCTGGGAGTGAATTGAGTACAATACCAATAGCTATATCGTTTTGGAAATTTCTTTGGCTTCCTTGACCAACTGGAAGTGGAATTTCCCTTTCCTGGAACTGGCATTTACTGGGGTCTTGTAGGTCTGTCGTTCTTGAGGGCAGCACTAATACCCTGTGTCATATTTTATTATACTTAAATATAAATACATATAAATACAAAGCCACAAAGAACACCAAAATGAATTATGTATCAGGCCATAAAGAAAATCCCAATAACTTCCAAATATTTCAAAAGTGTAATGAACATATGAGACTGATTTATTTTAGATTTCAATAGCATACTATCAGAGTTATACCTTAGTGTGGAGTAAGAATGAGTTTGTTATTTACAGGGAAAAATGTTTCAGCTGTCCATTTTCCATCTGTGCCTGTGACTGCCAGTTTACAAATCACGCTGTCTGACAGCCCTACTACTACAGTGAGTGGTTGCTGCTCTTACACTGCTTGCACATTATGTCTAGACCAAAGGAGAAATTTCCCACTTCAAAAAATTTTGTTTATGGTAACTAAGCATGCATGATCTAGAATTTCATTTGTGTATTTTGGTTTTCCTGGTTATAGTAAAGGAATGGGAGGTTTTGTTGCCAAGTTTTAAGGTAAGTGATTGGAGTCAGGATTTTGATTCGGACTCTGAACCAAAATAGAGAGAAAGAATATAGGTGTCACTAAACGTCAGTGTTTGGTGGGATTCTAAATTCTAGTCATCTGACCCAGCCTTATATGTAACAGAAGGTTTCTGAACCTCAAATTTAATTTTTTAAATGAGCTTAATACTTTATTGCATGTTCCATTGGTTTGACAATATATTTACCATCTCTAAAATCACACCTGGAAAAAATATAATTTTCCTAAAATATTATGAAAGTTCACATTTACTTGATGGTGTATAACACACTGTGCTAGAGAACATCAAATGGTTCCTTCCAAACAGCTGAGTTGAACTGATAGCAGTGAGCTGCAGTTAAGGGGTCTTATCAGTCTAATAAAAATTATTAAATATCCCCCGACACAAAAACAAATTGGCAATAGCATGAAGCAGTATAGTGTAGTCACAGAAGAATTAAAAAAATAATTCTGTTTTCCAGAATGATGGCTAAATTTGATACCTTGACATACCCACCAGCTACCTGCTACTGTCCTTATCCTTATACCAATTAACAAGTAGAAAAGACATTACTGGAAAAGAGATATATTGGAGTCATCCCTTTGCCTCTATTTATTTCATACACATCCCATCCACTCTATTGTTAAATCTGAAATCCCAAGCATAGTCAGCTCTATACTTTTCTCTACTGTCTATTGCCTCTTTTCTTGATTATTGCAACATTAGCACTCTGCACTCAGTGTGTAATACAGCAACTAGACTATCATCATTAGCAGATGTGTCAGATCAAGCAACAGATTTATCTTAAAATACTCCAAAGTTTCTTATTTCTGTATGAATTACAACCAACATATTTCTCATCATTTAAGATAACAAGATCTCCTTCCTGTTTTGTAGTATGGATTTCTTCTTCTATCCATTAGTCTTCTCCCTTCTCTCTGACTAGGTATACTCCAGCAGTAGACTGTTTAACTTTTTTTGCCTTATGTCTAAAGCTTCTTCCAGTTAGTGTATGAACAGATCACTTATTTTGTTTACATCTTCTCTGCACTAATGTTATACCTAAGAACATTTTAGTAATCATGCCTGTCATGGTTTGGCTTTCTTTGAAAACACAGTTGTGTTGAAGGAATATGTAAGGATTGTGGGAGTGCTTGGTCAACCACTGAAAAACAGAATTGAAAAAGGAGCATGCAAGTCAGTCTAATGATTGGCATCTGAGGGAAACACCTGGGAGCATTCATGATCTTGGTCAGGAGGAAGTATCTTGGGAGGAGGGCATAAGGTTGGCCAGTGAGAAAACATCCTGGTGCATAATTAGAGAGCATATAAAAAGGAAGGACCAGAAATTTGTGAGGGCTTTTTGCTTGGCATTGCTTCACATCACTGCCATTGCTATTTCACTTCAAAAGACACTAGAGAAAGATTGAAGCAACTGAGACTTAGGGCCTAGATTGGGCAGAGCTCAAGTAAAGGCTTGTATGGAGCTGGAAAAGCTGAGACCAAGACCCCAAGTTGCAGTGCAGAGGGCAGCATGTGCCCTGTGAAAGTTAGACAAATAGAAGAGACTGGGTCCCTAGTGAGTATAGAGCAACAGCCAGCTCCTAGGCAGTGTGAATGCAGCACCTGCATGGAGGTAGCAATCTTGGGCTGGCAGCAGAGGCAGCAGCACAGGACCTGACCAGAGGAGGTTTAGAAAAACCAGATGAAGCAAGGGGTTTTCCTGCCAAGAGATAGGCTTGCCACTAATTCAATCATCTCCCACTGGAGATTCTTCGATGCTCATCTTCTACTTGGAGTAGAATAGGGGGTGCTGTCAGGAGCTGACATCTCGATATCAAAAAATCTAAAGTTAAGAAAACATTTTTGAGTGCCATATTCTGTAGATCTCTTGAGGTTTTTGAAGATGCCCTATCTATCTCTTATATTAGGATAAGCAAATGTTGCTTGTCTTTTAGAAATTTGAATGATATCTGATTAGCTTAGAAAATAACTATAAGAGACTGTCATAGTACCTAACAAAATGACAGGCTTCCATGACTATTAGTTTGCATTTCTTAATTATCCTAAACAGTTTATGACAATGGCAATTGGTAGCAAAAGGCCAAAACTTCACATTTCATTTTTCCCCCTAACCCTTCCATCCCACTCCTCTGGAGTGGATTGTCCCTACATAACAGTCCATCGCCTCAGTTCAGAGGTCATATGAGGGCCAAGAGCCTCCTCATACACTAGGGGCAAAACTTGGAAGCAGGTAAGTCAACAGCCTAGCTCTGCCAAGACAGGGTAGGCAAGTCCTTTATAATTCCTGCTCTACAATCAATGTCTGTCAGAGAAACGGGACCAAAAGGCTGAAGATTGATGCTGTAATGCATGGAGAGAAAATGGGAACTGTCCAGGCAGCCACTGGTATGTCATTTCTTAGTTTTGGAAGCTGTGGGCCCTGCAGGTCTCTGGGGTGGTTGAAGAATAGATAGCTAGAGTCTCATAGTTAAATTTTGAGTTGTTTAGGAATCAAGAGGGTGTTCTGAATCTAAGAAGATGTTTTTAAAATTGTGATGAAAGTTAGGATGAAAACTGAGTTGGATATAGAACTTTAAACTCATGGAGATGGGTAGATAGTAGAATGTTAAAGTCAGGTGCCAAATACATATAGACTGGACATTGGGAATGTATGCTAAGCCATATAACTCTCATAATTGTGGCCTAATTATTTCTGTTGTTTTATACTGTATTTATTGTGATAAGAGAAAGAGCCATTTGTTGGACGAAAGGGAGAGCTGTTGGGGGGAAAAAGATATACTTTAAACTTAAAAAAAAGGAAGGGGATGGTTGGGTTGAGGGGGAAGAGGGTGGGAGGGTGGGACTGGTGGGGGGAGTAGGGAGGGGATTGCGATTGAGATGTAACTTGAAGAAATAAAAAATAAATTAAAAAAAGAGAGAGAAACCAGATGAGCTGAAGAGGCCACAGAAGCAATCAGGGGAGCTGCAACTGCCATCATGATAACTCCTGAGCTGCTGCTGATTGCTGTGTTCCTTTCGGCCTTGAATGATTTGAATGGACTGATGATGAGTGTTGTCCCAAGGACTTGTACCATGAGAAGTATCCTTTCTAATGTGCCTCAGGTTGGTGTTTTGGATGGTGTTTAGAGTTCTTAATAAATAGTTAAAAGGTATGTCATCTCATATCACTTTATTTTACCACACAACACCCAACACGGTCTGGCCTATTAAATATCGATTTGTCTATTTCTGTTCTGTCTCTCACCAGTGGAGATTTACTTTAATCAAAGCAATAACCTAATACCTGTTATGCAGAAGAATCAGGAAAACTTAATACCTTGTACTTAGAGAATAAAGGATCAAATGATTGAATAGATAGATAAATAAATAAATAAATAGGCCAGGGAAGAATGAATTTCTAGATTATGATACTAATATTTAGGAACTTTACATAGTATCTAATTTTACTGTCATAATAACCCATCAAAGAAGACATATTAAAAATACTTTATAAATTAAAATAATAAAATAATTTTGCTCTAAAAAATAAATAAAATTCCTAGTTTTGTTCATTGGTTTTTGTAATACATTTTGTTCCATCAGTTTTGTTCACAAATTATATTGATCATTTGCTGCCTGCTCATCCTAGAGATAAGAGCTCCTGACACAAAATATATTTTTGCCTGGATGGAATTTAAATTCCAGTGAGATTGTCAAAATCAACATATTAAGTAATAAATACAGTGGGTTATTATAATATTAAATAACACTATATATAGTGGAATAGATTTTAACACACATACACACACACACACACATATATGTATGCACTTGTCATTTCGTATTAACAAAGAAAATAGATGGATGTTGGGCGAGTTGGCCTGTCTATATGAGATACCCGAAGTACTGAATGTTAATTTAAAAGAATCCAGAAAAATGAAGAGCCAGTGATTGAGTATAGGAGTGCTAAGACCATTCCTAAAAATAGTAATAATAATAATAATAATATCTATAATAGCTCATAACAAGAAAAGAATTAATATCTATAAGAACAGAAAGACAAATTGAATAAGGATAAAATTTTTGGGAGGAGTAATAATTAGGATAAGATTGGGTGTGGGCAAAGGTACACTTTATATAGGGCTCTAATAGAGTTTGCATTTTATTTCATGAACAATGACTAGTAGTTTTCAAGAGGTTGTGGAGAGTAAGAGTGAGTGACCCAAAACAATGGCTGGTATACAAAGAATCACCTTAAAAGAAATAAAAAATAATAGTGGTTTTGAATAATATGTTTCTATTTGTAAGAATTCTCCCGATTTTACTAAAATAGCACTACATATCAACACTGGAATTGCTACACTATAAGGATAATTTGGTACAAGATATCTTGGGCCAAATTAAGTGGTATGTATTTACATTTTTCATAAATTTGTGAAAATAGTCTAAAAATCTCCAACTATATGCAATAAGATATTAAAATTAATCTGTCTGCTCATCTATCAAAGTTCAATCAGAGTTATGTTCCAAAGCTGCAGTATATTAAAAGGAAACCTGATGCACTGCCTCTGCTCTCCTCCTTAATACTAGAGAGAGGTGACAGAACATAAGTCTCATCTCAAACCCAGTAAGTAGGGAGCACACACCATCAGGCTCACTATAACTCCTTTACAGCTGTGCACTGTTGGAAAGGAGGCAGAGTGAGGAGGAGGATGCTCCGATTGCCTCCATCGATAACTCAAGGATAAGAGTTGGGCACTGAGCTACCTGCAACTGCCTGTTGTATAAAGAAGATGCTATGTTGAAACTGTCCCACAAAGATCTACTTTCCCAGGTAAAAACTGTGGAAAGATTTCCTGTAGAAAGAATGCGGGTCCAACTGACTTTGATCCTGCTAAACCTGGTGAAGTTGTTCATTTTATTTGGTAATTGGTAGGATGCATAGTCCTACCAGATGAGATATTGTCACTCCAAATCAAGCAGAAAGTACACATTGTTTCTTAGAATTCCAAAGTATAAGAGTCAGAAGATTTTCCTTTTGTTATCTGAAATCATAGAACCTTACATTTTTACTGCCTTCCTCTCTTGCTCTTATGCACACACATATGAATGACATTTGGTACATAGTAACTATTTCTCTCTAGGTCCAAAAAGCATGATCATAGATTTGTAGTATAACTGTGTTATATTGTGACGTATGTAGGTTTTCTTGGTCCCAAAAATAATGAATACTAGTAGTTTTCATTATTTCAAGTAGAACTTGAAAAATTGCTCTTAGTAAAGTAACATTGTATTGGGCACGCTCTGTTTTGTTTTTACTGTTTATCATATTGGTACATAAACAGTTTTCCAAAAAGTTCAAATTATTACTTCTGCATTTCAGAATCTTCTTTATATGAAGTAGGAAAGTAGTATAGGAATTTGTCTATTTACCGTCTAATTTGACATCAATAGTTTATAGTAAGTATAAATGTGTTTATGCATACTTTTGTGGACATACATTTTTGTACCAGAGCTTACCATGAATGAGTTAAGGCAACTACTGAACTTGATATTTTTATTTCACAGTCTGACTCGCCAGAAGTTAAAGTGGCGCAAAGCCAGAAGTCATGAGTGTTTGCCTACTTCCATTCTGTTAACCAATAAGTTGTCACATGTACCCTTTAGGAAGACTGCAGGAAAGTTCACAGGACATCACTGATGTCATTTCAAATCCTTCCCCTAGCCTCACCTTCATTTAACACATTCATGATGTGATGCAGTTCTTAGACATGTCAACACTGTAGCTGGTAGACTCGTATGTCTTCTAAGACCAGCAAGTCAAGTTCTCGCCTACAGATGGTACATTTTAAAACCTTTACAAAACTCATTGTATTTTTAATAGTGTATTTTTCAAGAACTGTGTATTTTGAGAGAACAAAACACCACTTGGGTTCTTGGTAGTTTGCAGGAGATTACTGGTTAAAATAGTGAGAAACTTATTAAATTATTCCAATTTTCTTAATTTTTTTTAAAAATTATATGCATTTTGTGAGAATATTGCATGAATTTCAATGTATTATAAATCACTACAGATATCATGTAAGTTTCAATAAATTGATCAGCTATTTTGAATCTCCTTCAGCTGCTCAAATTAAGTGATTTCTCTAGGATACACCATGTTGGTCTGACCCTAGTTCATGTGTGCAAACTTTAATTTTTCAAGCTGCATCTTAATCCTTCTTCTTTGGACTTGGCATCATAATTGCCTTATACAGTTTTCAGGGATTTTAATGTAGTTTTAACTCTTTTAAATAATGACCAATACTAAGTAGTTTCGCCTCAAACTTAGTGTAAGTGTCACTTGAACTCACATGTGCTGCATCTACAAGGAGTCGTGCTCATTTGGTGTGAGATTTTGCTTGTTAAGAAAACTATGAATCTTCTTAATAAAAACTTTCTTTAATCTATATTATATATAGAAATTATCTATATTCTTTTCAGTGCAGTAATGCAGAAAAGGTTATTTCACTCCTGCATCCTCATAAACATTTACTAATACAAATTTTTTTCTCCCAGTATTTTCTCTTATTCATGGACAAGACTTAAGGTATCTTCTACTTGCCACATTTCCTTAAAAGCCAGCATCTCACCCATGGAAATACTTAGTATTTAATATAATATAAGGTAACATAAGTTACTCAAAGTAATTTTGTCTTTTTTTGGTTGCTGAGAGTTAATAATTGAATAGCTGATGTTTTGTCCTGGACATTTATGAAGAGAAGTTCTTTATCAGTCCACTCTGGTGCTTCCAGAGCAATTCATATTGGGCTAAGTAGTATTACTCAATCCTTCTGTTAAGACTGCAGTGATTGAGACAGAACCATGTTACTTAGCCTTCAACATTCTGCTAGAGTCCCTTTACTCTATATTCACTCCCACTTGATTTGTTGGGTTTTCCCATGAGTCTTGTGTTGGGGTTCTCTCTGTGCCTAACCTGCATGCCTCTGAAGACTGAATATGCCCACCTATTCAGGTGTAATTGTCCCACACAGATGAGGCTTCAGCACTCTGGCCCACTATTGTTGTCTGGAGTAGTATGTAATGAGTACAAGCTAAGGAGATGATTACCCAGCATTTCAAACAAACGACCTGCAGGCTTGTGTCTACACTTTATCTTTTCAAAACTGTTCTCCCAAATTTGTGCATGCCTTTGTACAAACCAAATAAATTGATATAGTGAGCTATTGTGGACCTCTATAAGAAAGGCTACAGAAAAAAAAATGGCAGCACCATATGACAGTGAGTATGCAAAGAAACTGGATTACTTGTATGTTCTTGGTCTGAACATTAAATGATATAACAATAAAAAAAAAAGACTGTGGTGATTACAGCAAGTAAGTAAGTGAGTGAGTGAGTACAATAAATAAGAATATTCTTTTTTCTTTCATTGAAAATAAACTTTTATTTTCATATAATATATTCTGATTACTCCTTTCCTTCTCCCAACTCCTCACAGACCCTCTCGACTTCCTTTTCATGGGATTCCATACCCTTTCTGTTTCTAGTAAGGAAGTAAACAGGTATCTGTAGAATAAGAATAAAATACACTAAGATTAAACAAAATCAAACAAATTAGGATATGACAAGGCAAACAAATCAAAGAAAAAGAGCCAAAAAGAAAGAATTAGGGCAGGGGTTATGAAGGACTTACCTACCCTGTCTTGTCAGAGCTAGGCTGTCGACTTCCCTGCTTCCAGGTTTTGACCTTTTTGGACAGCATTCTGTCTACAGTTGGAGCAGGGGCTTTTCCTACCAAGAGATAGGCTTGTGACTAATTCAATCATCTCCCACTGGAGATTCTTCGATGCTCATCTTCTACTTGGAGGAGAATAGGGGGTGCTGTCAGGAGTTCATATGTCTTGATATAAAAAAATCTAAAGTTATGAAAACATCTTTGAATGCCATATTCTGCAGATCTCTTGAGGTTTTTGAAGAGGCCCTATCTATCTCTTATATTAGGGTAAGCAGATGTTGCTTGTCTCTTGCTGGTTTATTTCTGATTAGCTTAGAAAGTAACTATAATAGGCTGTCATAGTACCCAACTGAATGACAAGCTTGCATAACCATTAATTTGCATTTCTTAATTACCCTAAACAGTTTATGACAATTAGTAGTAAAAGTCCGAAACATCACATTTCATTTTTTTTTTCAATCAATGTCTGTCAGAGAAACGGGGCCAAATGACTGAAGATCGATGCTGTAATGTATGTAGAGAAAATGGGAACTGTCCAGGCAGCCACGGGTATGTCATTTCTTAGTTTGGGAAGCTGCAGGCCCTGTACTTCCTTTAAAATCAGATATATTTATCCCTCTCAGGTCTCTGAGATGGTTGAAGAACAGATAGCTAGAGTCTCATAATTTAATTTTGAGTTGTTTAGGAGTCAAGAGAGTGTTATAGATCTAAGAAGATACTTTTAAAATTGTGTTGCAAGTTAGTATGAATGTTGAGTCAGATATAGACCTTTAAAGTCATGGAGATGTTTAGATAATAGAATGTTAAAGTCAAGTACCAAATACATATGGACTGGTCATTGGGAATGTACGTTAAGCCATATAACCCTCATAACTGTGGCCTAATTACCTCTGTTGTACTGTATTGTATTTGTTATTATAAGAGAAAGAGCCATTTGTTGGACTGAAAGGGGAAACTGTAGGGGGAAATAAGATATACCTTAAACTTAAAAAAAAAAAAAAGGGAAGATGATGGGGGTTGAGGGTGGGAGGGTGGGACTGGAGGGGGAATAGGGAGGGGACTGCGATTGAGATGTAACTTGAAGAAATAAAAAATAAAGGAAAAAAAAACATTAGGAACACATATACATACAGAGGAACATATGTTGCATACACAGGAATCCCACAAAAACACAAAACTAGTAGCCATAATATATATACAAATGACTTGTAAAGTTAATTAATTAATTAACTAACACATAACTAGATGTCAATAATATCCCTGACCAAACCCTGTGAGACAAAGAACCTAAAAGCATACCAATGAATTTGATATATGTTGGCCATTTACTGCTGATCACCCATCCTATCCTTAAGAGTGGCTTGTATACCTAGTGACACTTCCTTGGAAAAAAGTAATTTTTCATTTGCTAGAAGTTATCAACTGGAAATACCTTCTGGGTTAGATAAGGGCCATTGTGTCCACCTCCTCTCTCAGTATTGGAACTTCATCTGGTTTAGATCTATTCATGCCCGTGCATGCTGTCACAGTCTCTGTGAGATCATATGTGTGTTGATCCTGCTTTGTTTAGAAAACCTTGTTTTTTTTTTTTTCCTTTATTTTTTATTTCTTCAAGTTACATCTCAATCGCAGTCCCCTCCCTATTCCCCTCTTTAGTCCCACCCTCCCACCCTCAACCCCCATCCTCTTCCCTTTTCTTTTAAGTTTAAGGTATATCTTATTTCCCCCTACATTTTCCCCTTTCAGTCCAACAAATGGCTCTTTCTCTTATAATAATAAATACAATACAATACAACAGAGGTAATTAGGCCACAGTTATGAGGGTTATATAGCTTAGCATACATTCCCAATGTCCAGTCCATATGTATTTGGCACCTGACTTTAACATTCTACTATCTAACCATCTCCATATCCCTCTCAGGTCTCTGAGGTGGTTGAAGAACAGATAGCTAGAGTCTCATAATTAAATTTTGAGTTGTTTAGGAGTCAAGAGAGTGTTATAGATCTAAGAAGACACTTTTAAAATTGTGTTGCAAGTCAGTATGAATGTTGAGTTAGATAGAAAACCTATTAACTTAGCATCCTCCATCCCCTCTCACTCTTACAATCTTTTCACCTCCTCTTCCCTAGAGTTCTCTGATCTCTGAGAGGAGAGATTTGATGGAGAGCTCCCATTAGGATCGAATGTTCCAAAGTCTCTCACTCACTGCACATTGTCTAGTTGTGGATCTCTGTATTTGTTCTCATATACAGTAGAAGGAAACTTCTCTAATAATTATTGAGAAAGTCATTGATCTATGACTATAGCGAAAAGTTGTTAGAAGCCATTTTTTTTTTTTTTTTTTTTTACTATGTTCTCTTAGCAGAACAGTAGTATTTGTTTTTCTCTAGGTCCCTGCCCTGTCTGGTCTCAGGGTCTTGACTGCCTAAGCAGTATTGAGGGTATATTTCATCTTAGGCCTCAAAAACAATCAGTTATTGGTTGTTTACCCTCCAATATTAAAACATTCTTTGTTCCACATTAAGAGAGGGAAACATAAAATTCATATAAAGGCCTCAAAAATACTTACTACAAATCTTTACCCTGTTGTAGCTCCAATGAAATTGCAAAACTCATGAGTACTTAACCAATCATCACAGATGTTCTTTGAAACTTCCTTTTTATCTAAGTACCTCACATTTCTGTCTTATCATTTGGATCAAATTTTCTACTTTAACATTTTGTTAGACTGTTACTGCAATTGGCATCTGGCCAACTAACCTGATGCATTCCTGCCATAATAAACTGTGATAAGATTTTTGTCTAATAATAAAAAAAAGAAAACAGGTATGAGTTTTTGTTTAATCCAAGGTATAATCAATATGTGCCTCGTGCTCTAGCAGGAGCATGGCTTTGCCAGCTGGAGACAGTTTAATTATGAGGACTTAGGAGAGTTATAAAATGCTAGAGCCCTGAGAGGAAGGGAGGCAGCCTGAAGGAAGAAGAGTTTGCTGCTTTCCTTGTATGGGGTCCTCCGCACTGCTGCTGATTCATCCTACTGCGATGTCTACTGATTAGCTGTATGTCCTGATTTGCTGATTTACTGGACTACTGGATATCCTAACTATTGTGTTTGGTATTGTCCCGTAAAAGAACCCAATGACCCTTATCTGCAGGAAGTAGCTCTAAGAGACATACATCCCTCTCTTTCCCCTCTAAACTTCTTTCTCTCCCACCTAGGATTGGGGAGTTGGAAGAGAGGTAGAGGTTCTAAGTACTGTAAAATTAATTACAGTGTAAAATAAAATAAAATCACTTTCAACAATAAACTCTTGTATATATGATTGGTTTCAGTTGTCAAATTTTTTTCAAAGAGTAACACAATGTGCCAATTAGATTCTTAGTTCAGCAGAAGATGTGAAGAAGGGAATGGGCATTTGCAGAAATTATTCAGGGTGAAAGATAATTCCTTCACATAAGAGAGGTGATGAATTTAGAAAACAATGTGGGAGGTAAGACATGATTATTACTGAAATATATCAACTATCCATCAATGAAAGAATATGTCATCCTTCATTTCATTGAATTTGGCCTTTGTTCCTATTTCCTGAAAGTTTTGGACCTTTACTCCAAATAAATTAAGCATTTGTGTCCTCTCTAGTTAGGATAGGCTATTGAAATATAGTTCCTGTTTTACTAGTTGTAGTGTTTCCTCTTTTATTTTTAGTTCTTTACTCATGCACAATACTCATGTACTACTTAGTGTTTTAGTTAATTTGAGGGTACATTGGTTACTTTTCTCATGTCTGTGACAAAATGCACTGACAAAAGCAGCTTACGGAAGCCTGGAAGCCTGCTTGACTTTGTTCAGTTTGAATGTGCAGTCTCTCATGGGAAGAATGGCAGCGGAAGTTTGGGTAGCTGGTCACATTGTGTGTGTTTAGGAGATGGAGAACAATTATTTTTTTTCGTACCTCAACTCTCTTTTTTATTCTCCTAGGATCCCACACCACAAAGTAGTACTGCTCATATTTGGGTAGGTCTTCTCATTTCAGGTAAGCTGATCTCGGAATTCACTCATAAATATCCTCCTAGGTTTGTTTTCATGGTTATTTAAATTTCTTAGAGTTGACAGTTAAGATTAGCATCACAGAGGGCATTCCTTGACAGTAAATCTAAAAGCATCATTGCAATCCTATAAGTATACTCTTCAGCATTTAAACATATAGTTTTCTTCACAGGTAAGAGTCAATATTCATTGGTAGAAAAAAGATATTCTAATAAGCGTGTACTATTATCTTGGAACAAATCTTCCTGGTGAAGAATCAAATCTTTGGTTTTACATTTGCAATGCTGCTTCCCACACACCAACTTCAATGACTTCCTGCATGGGCCAAAAATAGAATATTTTTAAGGCACTATAATTTTCACATATTTTTGTCATAGATTTTATTTCATAATTTATAAACTTTTGGATATCCATCATGATCTTTGGTTCACTGTAATCTGAAAGGACAAGTTCTTTATCTACACTTACTTTCATGATTTTCTTTTATTTTTAATCTTTTTTAAAATTTATTTATTTATTGCTTCAGGTTACATCTCCATCATAGTGTCCTCTTTTCACCCCCTCCCAGTCCCGCCCTCCCACCCTCTACCCCCTATCCCTTCCATCCCACTCCTCTGGAGTGGAATGTCCCTACATAGCAGTCCCCCGCCCCAGTTCAGCAGTCATATGAGGACCAAGAGTCTCCTCAAACACTGGGGGCCTACAAGGCATGATTTCAATAAGAAAACTAATTAAAATTTTATTCTGAAGGAGCTATTGTCCTGAATTATCCTAATGTTAGCGAGTCCCCAGGATCAGTGTCAGGATGGAATGTGTGCAAACATAATATTATTTACAGCAAACTAAGTAAAATGCCTTGATTTAGCACTGCCTGCTTGATATTGCTCTTGAAAACTGTTACATATGTTTGTTTTGAGTTTCTGGCAAAATAGCAAGATTGTTAAATATCTTTTTTATTAACTTTTGTCAAACGTAAGGAAGAAATAAAAGATTATCTGACCTTAACTCAGCTTTTATACATATGACCAATGGACGGTAATTTACAAGGAAAGAAATAATATACAGATAATAAAAAAATTACTCTTATAATAAGCCTGTGAGATTATAACATGCCGATTCAGAGCGATACCTAAACCAATTCTACCCACAATAATGCAACTCACTTATGAATTATATGTGGGACCCAGTAAGGTTGTAATTACGTGGAAGTTGATAATCTAGGTTGTCAATTATTCAAGGTTTTTGCTTCCCTTTATCTTCCCACTGTCCAGCTTTCAGGTAGTTATCACCTTGTTAGTATTTCAACTGTCTGCTTGTTAGTGAGATTGGCAGGGGAAGGCAAAAGGTGTGAAAACAAAGCAGTAGATACTACTTGTAAGAATTTCCCATAAAAATTGGTGGAGTTTGACGCTAACAAATAAAATCTAGGCTAAGGATGCATATATTTCACTTATTACTTATCTGAAGAAATTTCTGTGATATGATACTTGAAAAGGTGCAGACATTATTAGTAATTGAACTTTCAGAGAAAATAACTTTAGATAGAAACTCTCTGAAAAACTTTATATAATTTATTCAACTTCAGTAACTATTTTTCTATTTTAGATGATTAAAAAACATAATTTATATATCAAAATAATACTTGAACACATAATTACACATTTACTAAATATGTGTGATGATTATTAATATTTAAGTTTGTTTTAGATAATTTCGTGTATATAATGCATAAATGTATATGATACAGATCTATGCTTTTAATAGCAATGATGAAAAGTATTTCATTATATTCTGCATACATCAGTATAGTATATAGATTCAAATGTGATCTCTGTTTCATTTTCTTCTTTTAGTGAATCCATATATTTTTTAGAATGTTCTAGCATTCACCTTTAAAAATAATTCATTAACTTTAGAATATATTTCATTTATTCTTTGTGAAATTATGAAGCTTCATGTAAATATTCATTTTTGAATTATTCATTTGTAAAATATTTATTGACTATTAGCATGAGACACTGAATAGTACTCTAGACATTGGAAATGGAGATGTACTGGATCCCAGAGATTTCAGACCATTTCTAATTAACTTTATTGCTTTTCCCCATAGCCCATTGTTAACATTCAAGGGCAATCAATAGCACCCATGCCTGATTTTGTTTCTTATTTGTAACCTGACACCATTTCTTCTTCATTTTCTCTTTTGATTTTGCTGATAACCCATATTAACTCTGATCCTTGTTTTTCCCTAGCAAAGTTCCAAGTGTTGTTCTCTTTATAATGCCCAGATATGGATGAATGTCAATATCATTATAGTGTGAAAATTTATAATTTTAAGCTTCCATGATTAGACTTTCTGTTGTGTAGTTAGTAGGGAAAACATATTTTTATGAGATTAAAAAGAGTTAAAAAGAATTTTACCTTTCTGTTATAGGACCACTGATTGACAGTTGATTATAAGTAATTTTTTTGTTTTTTATTTAAATTAACATTTTAGTAATGAGTAGTCTGGATGATGTTATTCAAAATAATGGACACCATGTTATTTATCACCTAATGGCAGTATGTCTGCACTGATCTTCTTTTCAGAAGGAGCTCTGAAGAGAAAAATCAAAAAAAAAATCATAAGCCTCTAAAAATCTGTCTTGCTTATCAATGGACTTTAGTATGCTTACACAATATTACACATTCTCACTTCTGATAGCAATAGTGAAAATGTTGGCCATTGCACTATTAAAGAAAATCAGCCACAGGCAATTGTTCTCCTCCAATATCTACACTGTTTTAAGAAATTCAAAAGCGGTATGTCTGAGTCTTGAGATAGAACAATTTCCAAATTTCTAAGATACCGCCAGATTGATTTCCAAAGCGGTTGTACAAATCTGCATGCCCACCAGTGTTTCTCTTTCCCCACATCCTCACTAGCATGTGCTATCTCTTGAGTTTTTGATCTTAACCATTCTGACAGGTGTGTGATGGAATCTCAGAGTCATTTTGAGTTGCATTTCCCTAATGGCCAAGGATACTGAACATTTCTTCAAGTGCCTCTTGGCCTTTAAAGATTCCTCTTTTGTGAATCCTCGGTTTAGTGCTGTACCCCATTTTTTATTCCATTATTTATTTTGTTAGTGTTTAATATCTTGAATTCTTTATATATTTTGGATCTTAGCCCATTATTAATATTAGCCTGGGAATATGTCTAAAAGATTCTCCACTAAACCACAAGGACATCTTCTCAACAATGTTCATAGCAGCTTTATTCATGATAGAAAGAAACTGGAAACTACCCAGATATCCCTCAACCAAAGAATGGATAAAAAAGAAAAAAAAACGAACAAAAACTTGGTAGATTTACACAAAACATACAGATGAATTGAGCTGAGAGAATGGATGTACATGGTGACATCACTGAAATGCTAAACCACGGCATCTCACGGTCTTCTTCCCTGCCTCAGAAAGCCCCTGGGTTGCCAGCTTCAATATGTGATGACACACAAAAAGTGGTACCATCCAAAGAGGCTCATCTGAGTCTCAGGGTAGTCTCTAACATGCTAGGACTTTACATGACTGACTGACTGTCCACACAGGGCATGTCTAATGAGTCCAATCCCAAGTAGACCTGCACTATGTGGCCCCTTGTTCTACCCTATGTCACATTTGTTATTCTCTGTCAGACTTGAGGCTCCAACACAAACTGTGATTACTGATGAAAATCTGAAGGAAGAGATAGACCTGCTTTAGGGCAAGCTTTGACTATAGGTACTGTTTATTCTCATAGTCACTCTATAATTATGAAACAGCAAATCTTGAAAGTAATTCTTAGATTTTTAATATTTTTTAAACCTAATATATTGTTTTCAATGAAACAACTCTCTTTTATTTGAGGGAATAAGGACTACATAAACCTTGGTGAACTGGGTAGTGATTTACTGGGTAGTGTACATCATTGGCTGAAGCCAAGTTGCTGGGAATGCTTCATTTGTATGATGAGAAATTCCAGTTGCTAGCTGGACATGCCCATATAAAGAAACAGGAAGTTTTAGCATGAAAACTGGCCACCAGCTAGGGTAACAGAGGTGGGTATCAAGGTATGATATTTTATGTTAAAGAAAGCAAATTTTCTTTCTTTTTTTCTTGCTTGATTGCTTTCTTGCTTTTTATGTTGGAGATGAAATCCAAGACTTTATGCAGAATAGGCAAACACTTTAACATTGTGCTCCATCTCCAGACACAAAATGTTATAAATATGACTAAGAATTATTAATCCACCCTTAAAATTTATACTAGTTTAAAAATATTAACACTCTTTCCCTGAAAATTTTTATTATATGTCACCTCTCAGGGTGTGCAGACCCATTGAGTATGTATTGAGCATATCTTAAGTAACCATGGTGGGTTACACAGGACCTTGGTCAGTGGTCTTGCAGTTTTCAATGAAACAACTCTCTTTTATTTGAGGGAATAAGGGCTATATAAACTTTGGTGTACTGAGTGGCGATTTACTGGGTAGTGTACATCATTGTCTGAAGCCAAGTTGCTGGGAATGCTTCATTTGTATGATGAGAAAATCCAGTTGCTAGCTGGACATGCCCATATAAAGAAACATTAAGTTTTAGCATGAAACCTGGCCACCAGCTAGGGTGACAGAGGTGGGAGTCTCAAGGCTGTGTACACTGTGGCATGCAGGCCCAGAACAGGGAGGGAGCAGTCCTCAGTTCTGTCAATTTCAAGATGAGATGTTCAGGGCTTGCACATCTCAACCTCACTCAGTCATTTGATTATCAGATCATGGAATCTCTGAACAAGTGACTAATTCAGAACCTGTGAACTCTGTTCTCATCATTTCCAGTAATACAAAGAAATTGTTGTGTCTATACTAAGAGTAATTGAAAATTTGAGAAATAAAAATTATCTATGGAGCATATAGATACACCTATTAATCCTATGCATATCCTTTTAGCTATTCATGAAAACTTCTGGTGGACACTTAACGAGAAATTTAATTTGAATATGTTGTCAAAACTAATTCATGAAAATACAAAATACCAGCTATTATTCATATCTTTCATACACAATACTTTCTATTACTCAAATTGGCCTGGAGAAGTACCATGACAGCAAAAATCATGACATAAAGAATAGCAAAATGTCAAACCAGATTTTCCTTCTTTCCTTTCCCTTTCTTTCTTTCTTTCTTTCTTTCTTTCTTTCTTTCTTTCTTTCTTTCTTTCTTCCTTCCTTCCTTCCTTCCTTCCTTCCTTCCTTCCTTTCTTTCTTTCTTTCTTCCTTTTTTGTGCCTTCTAGGTGGTTGGTCACATCAAGATGAAGCAGAATGTCTCTTTTTAGCCATTGGCTGTTGGAAAATCATTGAAGAGGATATATCAAACACAAACTTTATACTTTCTCTGAGGAGCTATGTGCTCAACATATAAGTAGCTGTTAACGCTCTTGTGAAGAACAGAAGAGTTGTGTGGTCTGAATCAGTGCTGGGAACAACACAGAAGGTCTTCCCATGAGGCTGAGTTTCTTTCCCCATGGCAGAGTGTACCTCCTGTTGATTAAGGAGCATTCTTAGTATAAACAAAGGAGAACTGGAGAGGGTAAGTGAAAGTCTGTTTGCATTTGCATAGTGAATGCCAGCCTGAGGTTTCTCAACTTGATTATTGTAAAAATAATAAAAAGAAAAGGATATTCCTGAATTGATGGACACTACTGTGCCTGAGCAGTTGATGGTCCAAAAGCTAGGAGAATCAGAAAGCTTTTCAATCCCTTGAAGGAAGATGCTATTCAATCATATGCTGTCAAGAAGTCCTTAAACAAATAGTGTAAGGTGGAATGGATTGCCAAGATACATAGGTTGTCTCCGTTGATAATGTCTATTTAGAATTCCAAGACCAATCAATAATATGTCTTTAAAAGCAACAAATAAATGGTGAGGCCTTTGTGGAAAAAAAGAACATTGAAATGAGTTTTGAGAAATTATTAGATATCCATAATTTTACCATTTATAAGAAAGTAAAAAAGCAAGGAAATGGTCTTTGTATATCTGCAAAACATTGATCTTAATACAAACTAATGAATATGACATGGAAACAAACAAAAAATTAGGTGTTATTTTATCTGTTGAGAAGGAAGAACAGTGCAGAGATGTTAAAGAGAAAAATGTGACAGACAGGTTAGCCAATGGCTCAGCTTTCAAAATCATACTGTCTTTGCAAATATGTGCTGGAGTGTTTCATTTTGTTTGGCTTTATTTTTTTTGACAGAGTACCATTATATAACTAAAACTACTCTCCAATTCTTCATTTTCCTGCCTCAGTATCTCTCCTTAATGCTCAGAATATAAATGGGAGTCACCCTGTAGAGTTTTGGAAGTTTCTTCTAATTAAATACATGAGCACCAAGCCAAAACAACAGCAACAACAACAACAACAACAACAAAAGAAATAATGCTGTTACTAATCCAACCAAAACACACCTATTTTGAAGAGAGTAGTAATATTAATAGTGCTCAGAATTTAGATAGCCATAAAGTGGCTATATTGAATTCCTTGAATCTCACATAGTGATTAAATGAAATAGTGAGACTAATGACATAAAAATTATGGCTTAATTTTTAAAGTCATATCAAGAAATAAATAATATTATTCTATGATATGTAAATAAAGATTTTAATTTAGAGTTGAAAGGGTAGAATTGCTAATCAAAGAAATATAGGACACTTTTTTGCAACATAAATTTCTAAGAATATTTGCTGTGTTCTCAGAGAGAACAGGACATAGGTCTCTTTGAGCTACTTCCTGCTGGTTAGGGTCGTTGGATTTTTTGGGGGTATTCCAGTCTCATTAGAAGCCCAGCACACCAGCAGACCAGCGAACCAGGAGACTAACAAACCAGGATACAGCAGCAGGAAAAACAAGCAGCAGTTTGGGGGAGCACCAGCAACTGGGAGAACAGCAACTGCTTTCTACCTTGTAGCCCTTTGTCTTCTTTGTAGAGCCTTTTCTCTTACTTCTGAGTAGAGCCTCTTTACTCTTACTTCTTTTTTTTAACAAAATTTTTTATTGAACAAATTTTTATTATATGAATTTCACACCATGCATCCTGTTCCCTCCCATCTCCCACCTTTTCCCAGACCTACCTTCCACCCTTGCAATATGTCCCAGCATAAAAAATAACAGCTCATTGTGGAAGCTGCAGGGTATCTCAATATGTCCCACGATATTCCCCTTTGTCCACACATTCTGCCTGCAAAAGTTGATTATAATGACACCTTGGTCTGGTATGAGGCCTCTGGTTTCTGCTACCTTGTCAGTACTGAAACCTCACTGGAACTCCTCTCAGATATGCAGTAACTTCCCTGTGTCATGGAGATCCTGCAGTCCTGGGTTGTGGAACTGGCCTCTTCTTGCACTCCAGCAGTTCATCCATGGGGTGTATGTTGAGGTGGGCCAACTCAAAGCCCTGGTTCTGTACCTATAACCCCTCCTTGCAGGGCCAGTTCTACTATGGAAAGGCACAGGGCCTGCTCTCCCGAGAGCTGCAGCATGTGAGGGGAAGGGACAGCTTTCCTGTTCTTGTGACCCCTTCTGGGCCAGATCTCCTGTGGTGAGGGAAAAAGGGAGGAGAGGGCATCTCTTCCTAGCTAACACCACCACATAGCAGACCAAAGGCAGGGCTGGCTCTCCCACACTCATTCCCCAGGGCTAGCTCACCCACAACCCCACATTCAGGCCCAGGCAGAGTTCTTCAAGTTTCTGGGTTGTTTCCTGTCTTGGGAGCCCATCCAGTGCTTGCCTGGTACTGGTGTGGTAGTCATCTCAGGCTATCCCATGGCACCAAAGTGGTGTTGGTATCCAGCTTGCTTTTTTTCCCTAAGAATGTTAGGCCACTATTCATACAGAAGTTTATAGGTCAGAACACAATGTAGATATAGCCTCTCTCCTCTCTGCCACCTACTGATACACATGTGACATGGTCACATCTGCAATGCCTCTAAGGGCAAGTAACACTTTATTCTTAACAGAAATCATTTATAGAGCAAAACTTTAAAAAACAACTGAAATTAACAAGCATGCAACTACAGAGTTTAAGTTAACTTCTCATAACTAGCTTATAAAAATAAAAGAATCTCGGAATGGAAAAATACATACAATTATCAAATAATGACAAAGGAACTTGGTACCTGAGGGATCATTCATTAAAAAGTATTATTTTAATTTTAATTTTAATGTAATTACTTGATTTCCCCCTTCCTTTTCCCTCTTCTAACTTCTTCCATGGCCTCCCTCACTCCCTCTCATAGTGTTAGCTTCTTTTTCTTTGATTATTATGGTTACATGTATATAAATATGTATAAATATATAAATATAACCTACTTTCTGCTTTATGCTGCTTGTGTGTGCATAACTTCAAGTCTGACCACTTAGTATCGGATAGCCAGATAGGGGCTCATTCCTGGAAGAAGGTAATCCTTCCTCCCTCAGCATCCTAATTCCTTGCAGTTTTTTGTCTAGAGGTATGACCCTTCCCATGTTAGCAGCCATATTGTTAGGTATCATAGGACAGGGAACCTACTGCACCCCCTCCCCCTTTTAAAAAAAATTAATTCTAGAAAAGTATCAAAAAGCAACAGCCCCAACTCAAAGCAGTAACAGCAGGGAGTTTCTGAAGCGTGATGTGCTGATATGTGCCAGGCTTAGATTGTTCTGAGCTTCTGTGGCTAGATTTAAAAAGCCAGAGCTTAAGACCCTAGTTTGATAAAACTAGGACTCAAGATAAATAGTAACTATTCATTATGATTGATTTTAGATATGCTTTTTTTAAGATTAAAAAATAACAACATTGGAGGGAAATACAGGAACTTTTTAAATCATCTGAAGATAATTTTATAATTTTAATGGTCAATCTAGATACATAGGGCAAAAATATGAAATCCTGGCCTAGACTAATTTTTAAGGATGATGTACTTAAATCATGATACTCAGAATACAAGAAAAGTTCAATACTAAATAAGAATTTTTAGGATTCTAGAATGCAGTGGGGCAGCTTGTGTTAATTCCTTGCCTGGTCTATCGGTTACTTTTCTAGTTATGGCAACCAAATACCTGATAGTAAGCAACTTGAGAGAAGGGCTGCAGCAGAGAGGATCATGACTATCAGAGAAGGCATTTTGGCAGCAGGGAGAGGCTGTTTCTCTCATGGTGTCTGCAGTTATAAAGCATAGGACAGATAAGAAATGAGACTGGGTTTTCCAACTTTAAGGCCTACGCTCCATGAAACACTTCCTTAAGAAGGTTTCACCTCCTAAGGATTCGACACCCTTCCAAACAGCATTGTGTGCTGGGAACCATGTGTTGAGACATATGAGCTTAATTGGGACATTTCACATTTGAACCACAATGGTATTGTACACAGCAAGCCTGGGACATTTGGCAGTTCCTCATGTTACCTTTACGTTGGAGCTCTTTGTTCTAATGATTTTAAGTATTCTACTGGTTAGCATTAGCTCAGGAACTTTTTAATTTATATACTTTAAATATGATGACAAACTTACCATTTTATTTTATGATATGCATTTTATAGCTTTTCACTTATAAGTGATGATGTTTGGCTAGACTGACTCATTCAAGAAAATATATCAAAATTTCTGCTTGTGTTTCAGATGCACCAAATAAATAGATGTCATTTCTTTAAAAATGAATACTTTTCCTAAACATAATTTCCCCCTTCCCTTTCTTTCCTCCAAACTTTACCACATTGGTCCACACCTACTCCATTATCTCTTTCAAATTCATTGCCTTTTTCTTTAATTGGTGTGTGTGTGTGTGTGTGTGTGTGTGTGTGTGTGTGTGTGTGTATTCCTTAATACATAAACACAGTCTTCTCAGTCCATACAATGTTACTTGAATGTGTGTTTTCAGAGTTGACCATTTGCTACTGGATCATCAGTTGGTGTGCTCTTTGCTGAGGAAGACTATTTTTCCTGCCTCAACATTACTTAGTTGCTTGTAGTTCTTTGTGTAGGGTTGAGGCCCCATGGACTTCTCTTGTCCAGATTACTCTATCTTCTGGTGCCATCCTTCTCCAGGCCAGGTTTAGGCAGCTATGTTGGTGAGAGTTTATGGGTATTTTTACATTTATTGAGATGACCTAATGGTCAATAATACTTTAAACTCTTACTTCTTTGTAAAGCCCATTCTTGTACTTCTTTGTGGAGTTTCTTTGTGGAGCTCCTTCTCTCTTTTCTCTTTGTAGCCCCTTCTCCTTGGGGCTCTGGCTTTTTATTCCTCTCTCCCAAGTCTTCAGAGTTGCTTGCTCAGCTGGGTAAGCCACGCCCCTGCTAGCTCACAAGACCGTTAATACTTTATACCTGTGTCTTAAGCAGCCCACCTGGGATTAAACAAAAACATTCTCACAATTGGTTTTAATAAATTCCTACCACATTTCCCCTTTTTAGTTCAAAACATGGTGTGTGTGTATACATATAAAGATATTTATCAGATCTATCAAGAATTATAAAAATACTATAGAGTTCATGTTATTCTTTTGATCTATAAAATGAATACAACTTTATCCAAATCTATCTAAATATATTTTGTGTATATGTATCCTAATTATAACATATATATAGAACATAATTATAACATATATTACAACATATGTAGATATGGGTACATGCATATATGTGTGTAAATGCATACATGCATCTACACACACACATATGAATATATAATTAAACTGTTGCATGTTTGTCCCAAAGTATACACACACACACACACACACACACACACACTTACATACACACATTTTTTACTGCTGCAAATGTAGTGGCTTTGTTTCAAACCTATGAAAATATATCATCAGCTGCTTTTCCAATATGCAGAAAAAGGAGGTCATTCTGAGTGCAAACCTCCTTTGTTCTGGAAAGGGTCATCTGTACGACCCTTTGAGATATGTAGATATGAGACAAATAGGAAGTTGTCATCTTGAGATTAAGGTATAACAAATCTTAATTTTTTTTTTCTGTGTGATTTAACAAGACTCACCTCTATAAAGAACTCAGAGTTGGATATCAAATCAATTTACATAACGATCCTTGGGACTTTCTGTCAAAAATACCAAACAAGAATTGCATTGAGTTTGTCAAGTATGTATTTAGTTGGCAAAGAGTAAGACTTTAAATACATGATTGACCCTCAGTACAGCAACCTCCAAGTCAGTTAGATTAAATTTTGTCCCAGTATGACCACTTGACCCAGGAAAGCAGGGTCTTCAAGGAAATAAACACAAACCAAACAATATGTAATTAAAATGTGTTTTAGCTTTGTTGTGTAATGTGGAGTCACAAGTGAAATTCGCAAAATGTGGCACAATGTTATATTGATGAGAGTTTTAAAAGTTGCCCCAGTATCTTTGCAGCTTGAATCTCAAAAAAAAAAAATCACTTATGATATGGCAAGATATCAGTAGCACTGAGGCAAGTAAAATCCACCTTTTCTTTCAGGCTTGTAACAAAAACTAGGACTGCTTCCCACTAGGGGAGCTGAGCTCCTCAAACCTTCACCTCTCTGATGGGAATGGTAGAGAGATCTCAAACAAGGATTGCAAAATTACAGTTAGGCACTGTGTACTATGGAAATTACCTGTAAGAACTGAAGTTAGTTTTAAACAATGGAAATGTTGAAAAAGTTATATATGAGATATATTATATATAATATATTATGTTTTTTATATATGTGTGTGTCAACATATATATATGTAGATAATGTAGATTTCCCTGTCTATATGTATGAAACATCTTTGTGTATATCAACTATCCCTGTGCCCTATACATCCTTTACATTAATTTACTTCATGGACTTTAGTAGCTCACATGTGGAGAAGTGAGCAAAGAATTCATTCCCCAAGAATTGTTACTACATCAAAAATCCCTGTTGTATCTTTAATAGACCACTACCTCTCTTCTTCCTGCTGATCACAATAGTGAGTCTTTAAGCCTTTCAGCTTTCTAAATAAATAAACTAGGCCCTTTTTATATAAAGAAGCAAATAATAAATATTTCATGCTGTTTATCTAAGAGTCTCTGTTACAATTCTCAACATGTCAATGTACCAAAACTACAGCTAGAAATATTTGTAAATGACCAGACATAGCTGCAATCCAAGAATGGTTAATTTAAAGTAATTTAGTTGGCCATGTTTCACCTAGAAGTCACGGTTTGTAAGACTGAGAACATTGCTAAAGAATTTTATTTCAAGCTTGGAAGAAGCATATAACACTTTCCCTAAAATTAACCTGGTCCGAACTCACACTATGGCTCCATTCTGATGTCAGGAATAGACTGACTGAGAAATGGTCCCAGTGTCAGAAGAACAATTTGGGATGAGAGTTTATGTGAACAGCTTCTGCCTAAAACACAACATTAGCTGGAATGTCAGTTGTTCTTACTGACAATGCTGCACAATAACCTCAGATTGCCTGTGGTCATTTATTTTAGGTTACTCTAAGAGAATTTGATTGTACATAAACTCTCCTCCTAAGATACAAATCTGGATTTGAACCACATATCTACATAAGATGATTGTACTCAATGCCTCAAAACTGTAACAAAAGTAAAACAAATAGAAAATAGGAAAAATCTTGAAGACTCTGAAACTGGGTTTACAAACCAGAACAAATTTGGACGATTACATTCTTTCAGGAGAAGACACTTAACAAGGGTGCTACGAAACAATTATTTTACCAAAAAGAGTTTAAAGAGGAAGACATTAAAACTCTGCCTTGTTGATACCACCATTTTACATTTACTAGAATATGCATTATGCTATTCCAGCTGGAGAACATGCTTGGGTTACTGATAGGGAAGCTGTGCTGTGCCCCATGGAGGACAGGTTACAATCCTTGGCTCACTTCTACACACATCTGCATGCTGCATATGTTCAACTGGATCAAAAGATGCTGTTGCTTAAGAAAATCTGTCGTGGCTGCTGAGCCTCACTCAACCCTATATGGCTGAGATCTGTTCTAGAGAGGCAGCACCTGCAAAAATAAAGCACAGACTGAAGGGAAGAGCTTCTTTCCAAGCACTCATTAAAAGGTAAACTTTCTTGGGCTGGGAGTCATGTCAATCATCGTTTCCTGCAAACCCAAAGCTGTCTTTTTCTCAGCTAGAAGCTGTTATCATCTTCAAAGCCATATCAAAAGTGTTTGTTCTTGGCTTTGATTTCACCCACATGGTGAATTCAAAGAAGACTTGAGAGTGGAGAGGGTCTCTTTCAGATGTGTGAGCATTTGTCTTACCATGTTTGTAAATGTGATTTAAGTGCCTGACATCTAATAAAAATCTCTTTAAATGTAGTGGAATTTTGTTTCCATTGAAATGTAGCATCTCTGTTTCAAAGTGTTGGTGGCGGAGCCATCAAAATCTTAAACACAAAGCCCAGAACCTTTGTACAATGGCAGTATGATGGAAAATCATCTCAAAGAGTCTTTTCCCTTTTTACTCTGTTGTCAATATAAACAAAGAAAGTAAGCTCTTTTTCAGAGACAATTTTTAAATTTTTGGCAGAAATAGCCAATTTTTCTTGAAATGAGGGCAAGTCATTAGGACGATATTGTTACTTCAGGTCCATTTTGCATTGAGAATATTTGACACCATTCACCAGAGATAAACAGATGTATGTGATTTACATATGAAAACCTATCAGATAATGTGAAAATTTGTATGTGAACTGTTTCATTCACTTAATTAGCCTATGGTAATCTCTCATTATATAAAGGAGAAAATGATTACTAAAATTCTCTAAATAAATATTAATGTGCTTTTATTGTTTTCAAATAAATAAATATTTAGAGAGAACAATCTGAGGGGGGATTACTTAAAGGTATGGTTGCTACATTGTCCTATTTGTGTGATTCACAAATAAGTAATTTAAACTAAATTTGGTGTTGAGCTGAAGCACATGATGTCAAAGCTTCCTCTGTGGTTCGAATATTTTAAGCACTGAGAAGGAGGGAGAAACTAGAAAATAAATGACAGTTGTGCAGAAGAGAAACCTTTGGTATTGCTAGTGCCATCCCTTATGCAAGTCAGAGAAGCAGAACAAAGCAGAAAGAAAGAAAGAAAGAAAAGAAAGAAAGGAAGGAAGGAAGGAAGGAAGGAAGGAAGGAAGGAAGGAAGAAAGAAAGAAAGAAAGAAAGAAAGAAAGAAAGAAAGAAAGAAAGAAAGAAAAAGAAAGAAAGAAAGAAAGAAGCCACGGCTACAGAAGGGTCAATTAGGAAATAAGATGGCAAAATTTGGAATAACACTTCTAATCCGAACATGGGTAAAGGGCCTACTATTTGTTTTTGTTCTTTGTTTGTTTTTGGTTTTCCTCTAGTGTGGTACAGTGAAAGACTCCTATGTAAAAATACTTTTAAGGTGGTGCTAAGCCATTTTCTGTCCCCAGGTATATGTCTATAAACATCTTTCCTAGTAAGTCCACTACTGACAGTGTGGCAGGTATTTTTATGATGAACTGGAGACATGAGATGGAGTGAGACACTTCTGAAAATCACTCTCTAATGTCCCAGTCCTTCACCATGCTCCTTTCTCCCTTCAAAGTGGACACTGTTGGTTCCACATGGCTATTCTACCTGTGCAGAAATTCATTGAGTTGAATGGTATTTGAGTGGAGCCAGCTCCCTTCTCCCATCATGTGGGTTCTGGGAATTGAGTTTGGTTGGCCAGTCTAGGCCCCAGGCACTTCTACCCATGGACCTATCTCAATGGTACAGAAGACTACATGCAAGTTTTATACTTACAAATTGCCACCATTGAACATTCTTTCCTTTGGGATTATCACTAAATTTACCATGTGTGATGTTTTACTGTGTTTGGAAGGACTACTGAACAAGATAAAGTCTCAATTCTTCCAGAACTCACAGATTCCTATAATCAGAAGTAATTTACAGAAGACCTTCCCATCCTCTAGCTCCTATTTTTCTTTCTTTCTTTCTTTCTTTCTTTCTTTCTTTCTTCCTTTCTTTCTTTCTTTCTTTCTTTCTTTCTTTCTTTCTTTCTTTCTTTCTTCCTTCCTTCCTTCCTTCCTTCTTTCCTTCTTTCTTTCTTTCTCTCTTTTTCTTTCTTTCTTTCTCATCTATCTGTTTATTTATTTATTTATTTTGTTTTTTGAGATAGGGTTTCTATGTGTAATAGCCCTGGCTGTCCTGGACTTGCTTTGTGGACCAGGCTGGCCTTGAACTGGAACACACAGTGATCCACCTGCCTCTGCCTCCCAAGTGCTGGGATTAAGGCATGAGGCACAACACCCAGTGCTCCTAACGATTAACTCCTGTAAATTTTCATCAATCTATACTAATTGGAAGAAGCTTAGTCTCAATTAAGAGGAAACTATCTGAAAATACATTATTTTGGGAAGGAATGTGGTTCTATTATTTCAAGTACATAAATTAGCTCACATTAACAAACTGTTATCCAGTATACATCCTTGACTGGTTCTAATGGTTTGCAATTAGCATATCAATTTTGTGGAAATGGATTTTTCTAAAGTACTTGAGAGTGCTCAGAAAGTTTGTTCTACTGTGTCCTTTTAAGGTGATCTTATTTACATTATTAATTTACTCTTTCCACAGAGAAAACAATTATTAATCAAGGCAAAAAAGATCATTCCTGTTAGCTTCCAAACAAATAGTGGCCAGTGAAGGATTGAAATGTAAATGATTAAAATTTTCTCTGCTCTTTATTATCTCTTTAGTTGTAATATTGAAGTTTTGCTAAAGTTGGATACATTTTCTCCTTCTTTAAGGTTGATTCTTATGATGAGAAGGAGGTATCTCCTATGGATTGCATATTATTTTCTCAGCAAGAAAGAGAATGGCTTCATTTGTTTGCCCACAAACAACACCATGACTTGAAAGGTGGTTAGTGGTTAGGTATGATATGAATGTCCAAAGTTAGAGATTTTGGAGAAAAGGCAGATATGTTTCAATGCTGTTCTTTGAACTAATTTTTATTACTACCTGGGCTAGTGCCTGATACTGAATTAATACATATACTGAAAGAATAATTGAGCTCTAAGCATGGTAAAGCAATGCACTTTATTCACATCATGCTTCTACAAACAGATCCTTTCTTCAGTGCTGCCCAGTGTAGCATACATTCTTTTTACTTCCTTTTGTGCTTCATTCGTTTTTGTTTTTGTTTTTTTTTTTTCGAGACAGGGTTTCCTTTTTCTTTTTTTTATTAAATACTTTATTTTTTTCTTCAAGTTACATCTTAGTCACAAACCCTTCCCTATTCCCCCTTCCTGTCCCACCCTTCCACCCTCTTCCCCCCAACAGCTTCCCCTTTCAGTCCAACAAAACAACAGAAATAAATATGCCACATTTATGTGCTTCATTCTTTTTTAAAATGAAAATTACAGGTATTTCCTAATATGAGCTCTAAGGATAAAAACAAGTGATTCTCAGCAGGTGGGGCACGGGGAGGAAATAGATTTTAAATTTGGAAGACCTTGGTATACGCCTAATAGCCCTGTTGTAGGAAGCAGGGCTAGCTGAGTTATTTATGAGGCTTTCTATAGCAGCCCACCTCAGCTCTGACTCTGATGAAGCCAGGTAGTAGAGCCACAAGCTGTCTGCTCTTGTGCTTTACAGCTAATGTTCTGAGTTCTTTCCCCTAAGTTTTGCACAGTATCCCTCTTTTAAACTGTCTCTTCCCCATCTCCATAGCTAAGAATGGGGCCAAGTCCTCTCTTCCTTCCATCATCTCTGCCTTTCTAGATCAATGCACTTTCCTTTAGGATACTCATTTGTTAAAACTTGCCTCAATCCTCTAATCACTCCTTATAGGCCTTCCTTTGCAAATATTTTTATCAAACCCTGGTTCTGAGTGCCTCCTTTCTCTCCATTCATTCCCAAGCCCATCACTACTGTGTACATTTATGATTCAGTGCCTGGTTACTGATGGTGCCTACCAGAAGTAGTGCTTTAGTATTCCTTTCTTTCTGGCAAATATGACTTTCTGTATGTACATATTTGTTATTTTTACTTTCTTGTATTTTCTCCCCAAATTACTCTCATTCTTTTCTGTTTGAAGCATTTACTTTTAGGTTAACCAATTTTGCATGGGACTATCTTAGGCCCCCTACATATATGTAACAGATGTGCAGCTAAGTCTTCATGTGGGACCTCTAACAGCAGGAGCACAGGCTGTCTGTAACTCTGCTGCAGGCATTTGGATCCCTTTCGCCTAACTGAATGACTTTGTCTAGCCTCAATAGAAGATGTGCCCTTCTACAACTTGATAGGCCAAGATAGGTTGATATTCATGAGAGGTCTCCCCTTCTCTGAGGAGAAAGGGAGTGGACATAGGAGAAGAGAAGATGAGAGGGAGGGACTGGATGGGAGGAGAGGAGGGGGAGGAAGCTCTGATTGGGATGTAAAAATCAATTAGTTAATTAATGAAAAATCCTTATTAATAAATGTGCAAAGTGAATCAGATTCACTCCCTCACATTCCCTATAAATACTAATAATATACCTACCCCTTCTTGGATATTGCTGTATAGTGGAGGGAAGATTTTTGCCAGTAATATGAACTCTACTGTAGTTCATGATAGTAGAGGGCCATTGCTTAAGGGAAGACTCAACCTTGAGAAGATGTACTTTGCAAAGAACTTACCTTCCAAACTAATGGCTACAGGGAAGAAAGACTCAGGGGTAATAAGAGTGTGAAGTACTTAGAGATTTTTCAATTATCTTATATGAATAGATTTTTCTTTTGATGCTAACCATTTCTATTGTAGAAGACCTGATCATGTAAGCGAGTTTGAGGAAAAGGCCAGGGTAGACCATTTGGAAGAGAAGAAATGAAACTATAAGGTCACAAAAGCCCAGGATGAAAAAGCTCTTCGGAGGAAGTAAGAATAACAAACTTCTTGTATTTAAAACACCCTTGGGCCTTAAAGAACATTCTGATTTTGTTATATTACTTATTTCCCTCATCATTCAAAGTTTTCACATCTCTTCCAAGTTTGAAGGAGACAAGATTGTGATTATCAAACTTTTACTGCTATTTCCAGTGACAAACTGGCTACAAATGACTTTCTCAGGTAATATGCATTCCCCTACTCTTACAAATAAAGGGCTCAAATTGACAATTGGAAAGGAATACATACTGGAGAAATTCCTGTAGAAAAGGTGATGAGGTTAAGAAAACACTGGTGAGTCTCACAGCTGTGCCAGCAGTAGTGAAAAACCAGCTAGCACCTCACAGCCTTACACAACCGAAGCTTCATCACTCTTCTCTGGTCTTCTCACCAGTTAATTTTTAAAATATCATTTCTTTTACTTTTAAGGTAATAATACATTCTTTCCACCTCCTCTTACATGGGGCATCCTGAGCCTGAGAGGAGGAATTTGACAGAGCCATTACATTTAATCCTGCGTGTTCCAAAGTTTCTCACTCTCTGCAGAATGTCTGGCTGTGGGTCTCTGAATCTGATTCCATCTGCTCCAGGAGGAAGCTTCTCTGATGATGGCTGAGCAAGGCACTGACCTTTAAGTAAACAATTTACAGCCCTGCCTACCCTTTCTATGTCCAAATTCTTTCATATGCCTCTCCATGATCTCTTTTAAATTTATGGCCTCTGTTTTCATTGATTGCTATTATATGCAGATATATATATATATACATATATATGTATATATATACATGTACACACACACACACAAATGTCTTCCCAAGTATAAACTGTTCAATCTGTATAATGTTACTTGCATGTTCATTTTCATGGTTGTATCATGAAGTAACTGCAGAAACTATGACAATGAAAAAGAACCATTGCCTATTGATTGCTGGTTTACCATGGTGGAGAATCAGTACAGAGTGGAAGAACAGGCCAGTAACTTTGAAAACAAACCTCAGGAAATTTTGTTTCTCAAAATTTAACTTGAGAAATTGACTTCTTTGAACTAATATTAGTATGTATACAAAACTGAAACTTTGTTTTCTCAGGTGTGATGTTGGAGTGCTGCTCCCATTCTATCCAGCCCCTCCCCATGTATTTGCCTATCCTCAGCTTCACCATCACACACATGAAGGGGCAGAGTTTTTGTAACATTCCTTAATTAATCTTCAAAAGTAGTCTAATGGGAAGGTTACCCTAAAGAATTACACAGGAACTCACTCAACATCCTCAATTTGAATATGAACATACAGACTCAAATATAATTTGTCTCCTGAGCCTCGAAACAATGATTTCTCAATTAAGTAAAAAAAAAAAAAATGAATTCAAAATAGTCATTACTGATAGTGAAACTTTTATATATGGATATTGATTCCTTTTAATAATAACTTGACAAATGTTTTTCAAATAATATGAATAAAATTTGAGTATTTCTAATTAAAAATAGATCTTATTTTCTAGTCAATGGAGTTTGAAAATTTGTTCATCCAAATTTTTTTATTCATGATTATTTCAAATCATACCAATTATATTTATAATCCATATGGTGTCCTGGTTTTTAATTATTTTCTTTTAATTATTTAATCTTAAAAGTAATTCAACTCTACTTTTTCATTTAATAGTTGATTATTACATAAATAATTTAACAATGAATAAAAGGTCATTTTACTGGTTTGATTATAAACTGAAAACTGCTGAATCACACAAAATGTGGACCCTCCACAGACTACAGTCAGCCAAAATGACTGCATTCCATTTCTCTCCTGAGCTTTTGAATGAAGAAACATCAATGTTACAAAGAAGATCAGTGCTAACCATGAGGAAATGTGTTAATTTCTTTAAAATATTCAAATAGTCACAAAGCTGATTAAAGAAATAAAACTAATTCAAATTTAATAATTCTTCTGCTTTCTAGAGTTTAGTGTAAGAATATCACCCTTGTGCAGGCAGCAGAATGAAGGAAGTGGCCTAGGAGGTCTGCAGATTGGAGTTGAGTTTGAATATTTACTACTATAAACATAGAGAAAAGGACCATGTCTGTATATCCTAGGCAAATAATGGGGTCTAGGGAAGACAATGCTGTATACTACCAAATGATTTACAAGAACGTCTTTCTCTTGTTTCTAGATTTGCATCTACTCCATGTTGTATAGAAAATCAATTGTAGCCGTGATAAATTCAAGTCTTAGTCCTCAGTGTGTTGTCAAGGGAAGAAAGGGTAAAATTTTTATAGAAAAAAGGGTCAGCCAAAATTCAACTAGCTTTAGAAATAGTTTAAATGTTGAGGGAAAAAATGAAGTTCATGAAGAGGAAAGACTGGCTGCTTCACATAGTGAGTTATTGGGTGGGAAGTTTTATTTAATCAGGAACATGACTTGCAGAATTGGGTGGGAAGAAACAGGTGGCTACTTATTGTCTCCGTGCAAACTTAGAGTCCATCGTAGGTTCTGCTTCTAAAGACAGATGACTCACACATTGCTTATTGTCTTTTTCCTTTGGTCACTTTCTATGTTTTAGGTTCATGCATTTTCTTTATTTCTGATGTTTATTATCACTTCCCTTGTGTACCTTTTGAGTTTAATTTGTATTTTTCCCTCATTTTCTTAACATATTTTTACCTGTCATGGGTCATTTTCATAGCTGTTCTATGGATCATATTTCTCTGGGTTTGGATTACATATATTTCAAAGAATTGAGTTCATGAATTTTTGGTCTCATATTTGAATTTATTGTAGTACTTCAAATATTATCATTTTTTTGGTTATGACTCACAGTACAGTAATTACTGTTAGCTCAATCCCATTTTATGGTTGAAACAAATGTTATTGTTAAAATAGATGTTAGGTTTAAGGTGGAGAGATTTTGGAATATAAGATAGGTGGCTTACAGCTATGTGAGAGATATTGAGTTCATTATATTAGAGGGAAGATAGGGCTTGTGTTAATACAACATAGGCTCTCTTGTTAGACTTTGACTGCTTCCCACAAAGCCTCCATCAGTAGCCTGCACATGGTACAACTGTCCTTGTCTACAGTCAGCATCTGAACTTTGTGGACATTTAAACCTTTATATATGTGCGTACATCTCTAACGTTAACACCCTGAACTGTAGTGAAATGAGGATTCTAAGAAAACCTCTGTGTGTTCCAGAAAGATGACTCTCCCTGCCCATTCATCCAATGAGTAGAGGGAGGAGGAGCAAAGGTAAAACACTGAGGATACCAGAGGACCTTTGGCACTATTCTTTGACTCATTACTGGCTAACAAGCTTCATGGGAGATTCTCTTGTCTTCATTTTCTATCTCACTGGAGGAGTGCTGTGATTAAATATGAGCTGTGACTCATTTCTTTTTACATGGGTTATGGATTCACAACTCAGGTTGCTAAGTTCATGCAACAACCACTTTTATCTACTGAATTATATCTACAGCTCTAGTTTTTGGATTTTCTCCATTGTTGTGGCAAGGTAGACTATGATCCAGAGGGAAATCAAAATTGGTTATATTAGAAATCTATGATTTTTCAATTTTCATGTAATATATATATATATATATATATGATAACCCATTTCCCTGTTACTTTACATGACCTTATCTGCCCATATATTCAGCAATAAAGTAGATCATCACATTTACTGTTCTATTTATATTCTTTTCAAGACTCCAGGGAGAATTCCATGCTGACTAGAATAGATAGTGAACTTTGTCATGTTTCTGAGTTTGGTGCTAAAACTTTTGTATTTTTGAATTCATTTTATAGAAGTATCCAACAGTCATTGTCATTCTCAACATCTTAAAATCTCTTCAACACCTAGATTTCCTTCAACCAAAGAAAGGATAAAGAAAATATGGTATATTTACACAATAGAGTATTACTCAACTGTTTACAAAAATGACATCATTAAACTTGTAGGCTAATAGATGCAGCTAGAAAAAAATCATCCTGAGTGAGGATATATATATATATATATATATATATATATATATATCTTCACTTATAAGTGGATATTAACTGCTGTTAAATAAATGTTAATCAAACTACAATCCACAGACCCAAAGAGGTTAGGTAAAGAGGAAAGCTCTAGGGGGGTCACATGGATCTCCTTGGGATGGGGAAATAGGTATTGTGGGTGGACTATGGAAGGGTTGGGAACAGGAGGGGTGGGGTGAAGAAAGAGAATGCAGGAAGAAATAGCTGGAACTGGGCAGAATTTGGGAGGTGGTGTGGTAATCATGTGGAGTGGAGGCTTCTTGTAACCTGGTAGGGTGATCCGAGTGAGGACTCCTAGCAATGGAGGATATGGGGTCTGAACTGGCTGTCTTTTATAGCTACACAAAGCTTCCAGTGGTGAGACTACACTGCATTTTGTTGAGTTTTTGGTCAAGGGGGTCCCCTGGAGATCCCTAAACAATCCAGGCTAATGCTAGGGCAGAGAGTTGCTCCCAGAAACTAAGATGGGTGATCCGTTGCCAAGGACAACATCCCCAAAGCTCATTGAAACATAGTTGTAGCTGCTTGCCTCCTTGGAGACTTCACCCTAAGTTCTAGTCTCTTCAGTGCAGGAAAATACTCTACAGGCTACTGAAAGAGAAACATGGACATGAGCCCAGCTAGAAAACCCTCAACCTACAATCTATCATGCCTACAAGATGCATTGGGATAATGGTGGCTCAGAACTTGTGAAAGTAGCCAATCAATGTCTAGTTTAAATTGAAACCCATGCCACAAGAGGAAGCCCATGCTTGACATGCATGGATGACCAGGAACCTGGAGACTATATAGCCTAGAGACTTAATGTAGAGCCAAATATGAGTGGCAGAAAAAAAATCAATGAAACAATTCCTAATGATATTCTGCTATATTCATATATCAGTGCCTTGTCTAGTTGTCATCAGAGGCTTCCTCTGGCAAGAGATGGGAGTAGGTACAGAGGCCCACAGCCAGATTTATGCAGAGAGACAGCCTAAATTAGATGGTATCATTGGTTCCCTCCCCTAGGAGCTAAACCCACAGAAGAAAAGATTATAGGAGTCAGTGTGGATGGAGTATACCAGGAGAACATGGCCCACTGAATCAATGAAACAGGGCTCATACAGGATCACTGAGAGTGAAGTGGCATTCATGGGGCCTTCATGGGACTGCACCAGTTCCTCTGAGTATATGTTCCACTAGTTTTCTGAGGGACTTGGGGTCTTTTTAATGTTAGCATCCAAGCAATTCCATTAGCCTCCCTCCAGGGACCGGGAAATTACTTGTATCATCACCTGTCATGGCCGCTATGTGTTCCAGGTATGTGCAGTCAGATTAAAGGATCCACCCATTTCCCAGTTCCCTCTCCCCCTTCCTCCCTCTCTGTTGCTGTCATTCTCTTTTTCCTTCTCTCTGTTCTCCATGGGTGTCCCTCTTTTTTGATGTCCTTCTCTGCCCCCTCTCTGCCCTCATGGCTCTGGTCCCCATCTGTCTGCCTGCCTACATGTCTACTTGTCTGTCTCTATTCCTTTCTCAGGTCCTCACTACTCTCTCCTTCCTCAATAAACCTCTTTTACACTAGATCTATTGCAAGGCGTATTTTCTCAGAACCATACCTTGGGATGGGATGAATGAAGGTACTCTTTTGCCACATATATTTCATAACATTTGGTGCCTTGGCCTCAGAGGGTGGGGCTCTCCTTGTGTCTATTCACAGTGAGATCCTACCAACCCACCATGGCAACCGATTTGCTTCCTGGTCCACTAATCCCTATACACTTCATCCAACAATGGCTGTAGGTGAGTTCTTCCCCAACTCAGCTTCTCTGAGTCTGACCATTTCCCTGGATGCGGCTTTGTTTTTCCAGCACAGTTCTTGTCCTCCAGGCTTCTCTCAAAAATCCTGGTACCAGGTAAATCGTGTCTACTGGGGCTTAGACCTGGCTTCTGTGCACTGGATGAGTATTCACTGGACAGCATGTGCCTTCTCAGTTCGGTCACTCCCTTGATCCCTGGAATGCTTTTGACCCAGGCCTCAGACTCTTCATCCATGAGTATTGCATCTTGGTATACCTAGATTCTAAATTCATCAAATCTGGCCTCAATATACTCCCCAAGCTATCGGAAGGACTGTAGCACGGACACACACCATTCCTGCTCCAGCATCTGCTCTCAAGCCACTCTGGAGGTATGAACGAATCATTTGTCTGTGATTTCGATTACAAATTCTAGACTATGATTCTTTAGTGTGTTGTGTCCTTCATGTGACTCTGGCCTTTTCAGCCTGCCCACACAGACTGAGTGTCTCCCATCCTAGCTTCTACACAGTCCGCTAAAGTAACTAAGCACTCCCTCTCTTCCTTCACAGATTCACATTTTAGTACAAATTGCCACACCTGATTTCCAAATACTCACTGCCACACACAAATGATTCACAAGTATCTTATATCTAAATTCACTCTGCTCTATACTTAAGGTTCTACCTCACTACTCTTAAAAAATCTTTACCCCTGATTTCTTTTCATTCTGCTCTCAAAAATAAAAATTTTAAGATTATACTGTAAACTCTTATCTAATATATATATATATAATATATGAATTATATATATAATTCAGCTCTTGTTTAGGAATATGTATGTGTGTATAAATGTATGTAACTCAAATTCAACTCCATATGTGTGTATGTAACTTGGATTTAACTCTTTGTGTATATGTGCATGTAATTTGGTTGCAACTTTTAAAAAATATATATTTACATCTATCTACATCTACATCTCCTAATAGATAGACAAATCTACTAGAAACACAAATGTTTTTAAACAACAACCATGTGCTCTCCTTCATATCTGCTGGTGACCTCACCAGGGCATAAATGGCTACATGTCTTCAACTTGCCATATGATTTTACCATATTAAGATGACCACATGGTATAAAGCAACAATTCTAAAACATCTTCTCAGAAACTCCTTTTAGATTAAGAAAGAAACAAGTCTCAAATATTACAGATTGGTATGGATTTTTATGCAATGATGACAGAAATTGTTATATTTGCTACAGCATACTATATATGTGATTCAACTCTGTTTTAAAATATTTTTCAAATAATGATGAAATTTCAAGGTTAAGTCTATTCATGTTAACAAAAGCTAATTTAGGATGTACATGGGCATTTCATGCTTGTTTCTGACTGGTCTTGAATGTGTGAATAAATGCTGTTTCTTTTTCTTCCCACCAGCTTCCTGGGCTTAGACTTCACCTCTGGGTTTTCTGAGCACTGGGTTTAATATAATAGAAATTCAAATATCATTTAAATATGGTTAATTTTAAAAATTTTTATAGTGTTCTAATTTATTGCTGACTCTGAGAATGGGATATGGCTTATCCCCTTTTCAGATCCAGGCATGTTTTTAAAATCTGTAGTCAAAATCTAAAAGGATTATTGACTTACAAATTATGAGACTCTAGCTGTCTATTCTTCAACCACCTCAGAGACCTGAGAGGGATAAATATAACTGCTTATATAGGAAGTGCAGGGCCTGCAGCTTCTAAAACTAAGAAAGGACATACCAATGACTGCCTGGACAGTTCCCATTTTCTCTCCATACATTCCTGCATCAGTCTTCAGCCTTTGGGTCCTGTTTCTCTGACAGACATTTGTTGTAGAGCAGGGATTATGAAGGACTTACCTACCCTGTCTTGGCAGAGTTAGGCTGTCGACTTCCCTGCTACCAAGTTTTGTCCTTTTTGGACAGCAGTCTGTCTGAAGTTGGTGCAAGGGGTTTTTTCATGCCAAGAGATAGGCTTGCCACTAATTCAACCATCTTACAGTGGAGGTTCTTCGATGCTTATCTTCTACTTGGAGTAGAATGGGGGTGCTGTCAGGCGCTGATATGTCTCGATATCAAAAAAAAGAAAATCTTAAATTAAGATAACATCTTTAAATGCCATATTCTGCAGATCCCTTGGGGTTTTTGAAGATGCCCTATCCATCTCTTGTATTTAGATAAGCAAATGTTGCTTGTCTCTTAGCAACTTGATTACTGGGTAGTTTAGAGAATATCTGTGATAGACTGTCATAGTAGCTAACAAAGTGACATGTTTGCATGACTAGGAGTTTGTTTTACTTAACTATCCTAGAACATTTTAGATGGTTGGTATCAAGAGGCCAGAGCTTCACATTTTATTTTTAAGTATCTCTAGGTATGATACCATTAGGAAGTGTTACCTTTAATTTTGTTTCAATATACAAAGATCTATTCAATTGTGGTTAAATATACTCTTAATTATGTATCAATATACAAAGATCAATGCCTATGTAGCCAAATACAATCTTACAAATTATTGCATATGGTTAAAAAATCTATATCTATTTAAAAAGGTTAACTTAAAACTCATAATTTGGGGTTGACTATTAAAAGTCTATACTTAAGTAATCATAAACTATGTGGCATGATTCTGTTCTGGGATATAAACAACACATGGCTGGTCACAATCTAGACCATGATTCACCACCATCTTGATTAAGGCCAATCACATGGATGACAACCATCTCTGTTATGGGTTGTAAAAATTAAAAAAAAAAAAAACAAAAAAAACAAAAAAAAGAAACAAAAAAGGCATACAGCATCTTCACCATCTTAACTGAGGACTGCCACATTATTTATGTAATTTCTGTTGTATATTTAAAACCAGGTTTATAAAACATAGGATTTAAAACAATGCTTGTTTAAGTAGATATTAAAACTGCATTTTCAAATATAATATTAATTTTGTATCAGTATACAAAGGTATAAGGCCATATTCAATAATCTGTCCTATTTTCTTGATCTTTCCTATACTATGTCTATGTCCCATTTTTCTCAAGTCTGTTCACTCCTATATAGGAGAGAAAGAAGGATACAGGAAAGAAAAAGAGAGGAGTCCCTGGGTCTAACCTCCAAAACCCATTTAACAAGACCATTTAACAGCTTGTAGTCTTTCCCCCTAAATAACAAAATTTTCTATTATCTATCAAATAACCAAAGTGGGGGGAACACCCTCCCCACATTCTGGGGATGGGACATTGTTCTCTTAAAATGACTTCCTGCAAAACTTGGAAGCAGATAAGTCGACAGCCTAGCTCTGCCAAGACAGGGTAGGTAAGTCCTTCATAATCCCTGCTCTACAATCAATGTCTGTCAGAGAAACGGGGCCAAATGGCTAAAGATTGATGCTGTAATGTATGGAGAGAAAATGGGAACTGTCCAGGCAGCCACTGGTATGTCATTTTTTAGTTTTGGAAGCTGCAGGCCCTGCACTTCCTATATAATCAGATATATTTATCCCTCTCAGGTCTCTGAGGTGGTTGAAGAATAGATACCTAGAGTCTCATAGTTAAATTTTGAGTTGTTTAGGAATCAAGAGGGTGTTCTGGATCTAAGAAGATATTTTTAAGATTATGAGGCAAGTTAGTATGAAAGCTGAGTTAGATATAGAACTTTAAACTCATGGAGATGGTTAGATAGTAGAATGTTAAAGTCAGGTGCCAAATACATATGAACTGGACATTGGGAATGTATGCTAAGCCATATAACTCTTATAATTGTGGCCTATTTATTTCTGTTGTTTTGTATTGTGTTTGTAGTTATAACAAAAAGAACCATTTTGTGGACTGAAAGGGAGAGCTGTTGGGGGAAAAATAAATACCTTAAACTAAAAAAAAAAAAAAAGGGAAGAGAATAGGGGGTTGAGGAGGAGGAGGGTGGAAGGGTGGGACTGGAGAGGGGAGTAGGGAGGGGATTGTGATTGAGATGTAACTTGAAGAAATAAAAAATAAATTATTTAAAAAAACTGCATTTTCATGCATTAATGTACAAAAATGTACTGTGCTAACAGCCAAATTTTGTAACATAAAAATAATCTACTTGGTATTGATTTTAAAGACATTAAAATGTTTACACTGTTAGAACTTGGGTTTGCCTTCTGAAAATTATGATTATGCTATATGTCTTCAATCTTACAAAGGTTAAAAAAAATCACTGACATAAAATATTTCTTGCCTCATTTTAAAAAATGTTACCAAGTTATAGATTTTTTTATAAATTAAGTCATATGGGAAGCTGTATTGTTCTATAATAACACACTATAGAAAAGTCATAAAAGTTCCTTTAGAGATAACTCAGGAACCCACCAGAGGACATATGCAGCGGCAGTGGTCACCTGAGCTGAAACAGTTGAAGAAAACTGCCTCCCAGTGTAGAACTCTTCACAGATGGTTATAAACTCCTATGGTCTAATGAGGTTCACAATAATGTTTATATAACTTCTCTACCTTTTAAGGTTTAGCTATTTGTATAAACTAAGCCATACAAAAAACAATTGGCCTATAATGATGCAATATAGTAGGATAAGTAAAGTTGTCAGTATCTCTATGGACTGTACCTATGATTTTTTAAAAAAAAAATTATTTTGAGACTAAAAGAGCTTCATTTGAAAATTGTGATCTTTGTGGATCAAACCTAACAAGAAAAAGACTAAACTACTAGTCTTATGACCATATTTATAGTCATGTTAAATACTAATGTAATTAATGACAAGAATAAGCTTTATTTAGCCTCCTGTACATGTTTTCAAAGTTAAGCAGAAAATAAGTGACTAGAAACAAGCAACGTTCGTCTATTTAGATTTACTTTAGATACACAAATGGTCCTCAAACAGTTCAGAGATCTGCAGAATATGACATTTAAAATGTTTAGTAAAAAACCTTTTGTGATAGACATGCCAGCTCCTGACAGTACCTCTAATATCCTCCAAAGAAGATGGATGGGCATAGAAAAACCTCCAATGGAAGCTTGCTTTAAATGTGGCAAACCTGGCCACTGGGCTATAGACAACCTTTTTCCTTGACTGCTGACAGCACTCTGTCCAAACCTGACAGGCAGGACACTGGGAGGTTTGTTTTACTAACTTTGCCTAGACAGAGGTAGGACAGTCCTTCAAAGTTCCTGCTTCACAGGAAAATCTGTTTGATCATCTGGGCCTGATGGTGAAGAAAGATGTAGCACCTAACACAGAGGAATCTTGGGTGGCTTTATTGTCCAGGTAGCTAGTAAGTCTGTGTTTTATAGACTCAGTAGCTGCTTTGTCTGTACTTCCTCCTTACTCAGGTGAAATTTATCCTTCTCAGGTCTCTGATGGTTTTGAAGACTGGACTAGTGAAAGATTTATCAATTTAACTGTAGCAACCAAAGCTTCAGATGCCTTCTCTGTTCTTTTCATGTGTAAAAATCAGGCTCAAGCCTCACTCTCCTAGGGCTGCAACCACTAGGTCTAGAAAAAGTTTACATCATTACCAGACTCAGAAAACAGGTTTCAAAGTAATCTTTTATTATACCTTTATCTAAGGGAATTTGCTTTACAGTGACTGCTCCCAGTAATCAACCACCTGTGTTTCATGGTTTGATGGTTAAAAAAAAAAAAAAAAGAAGTGTAGTTTACTTAAGGACTGTTATACAGAAGCTTAAGTTGTGAGGAACTAAGAAAGTGTTTTAGGGTCTAAGAAGGTGTTTTAAGGTTGGTAAATGCAAGGGAAAGCTTAAGTGTTGATAAGAAAGTGATTTAAGTTATATGAAAGGAATGAAAATAGTTCAGATTCCTTTCCTTCACTATGCTACTGTTATATAAACACTTCAAAAGTTCAGAGATTGTTAGTCAATGAGTTCTAATAAATTATTACTCTAACTCTGGTAAAGCCTTCCATTATATGATCCACAATTAGTCACAAACTCAAGATGTTAAATTTCCTTTGGTTGTTTTTAAGTATAGTCTTAAAAGTGATATTTTGCTAAATTTACATACATCCCTTCTTCTGGATTGAAGCAAGAAGCTCGTCTTTCATGGTCTGTAGTCATACTGAAAATCACAATCAAGTGATCTTTTCCCCTCCTGCTCCATGGAAGGCTTCTGTCTTCCCCGAGTTTGCCTTAAAGAGTGTTCATGCTTTTAACCCAAAATCATTTCCCAAGGTTCTACTATCACCTTCTCCACAATGCGGGTTTCAGTACAGATTACAAACAATGCTGATGTTAACATGCATGAAACTTACCTCTTTTTGTAAACTTAATAAATTCTTGTAAGCTTCAGAGAATTGGCTTGGATCCACCTCTCATGGGACAAATGGACTTCATTTAAGTACCTCTGTCAATCAACAGCCTAATGTTCGCACTTATTGCCTATTCCAGATGGTGGGATTCTTCTGTCTTTCCCTGGCTTTTCCACTGTCCTCCCCCAACTTCTAAGGCTATGGGCCTAAAAGTTTCAAATGTACACTCAAGAAAATTTTTTCTTCCTAAATTCCTTAACTGTATTTTTCGCCCCATATATATATATATATATATATATGCATGTATGTATGTATGTGTATATATATATATATATATATATATATATATATATGTTCCAGCATCCTGCCAAGTCCAGGTATTTCCTCAAAATCAGCATCCAGGACAGCTCCAAAGCAGCTAACAGACTGCTGTAACTGGGCCTACACTTGCCTAGCCCCAGATGTTCCCATGGAAACTGGACAGTTAGTGAAACAGGCAGATCTCCCAAGACCTAGACAGCATCACAATTTTCTTAGCTTTCCTAAAGATTACAATGCCCCCAGATAGCAGGAAGCAGTTTAAAGAACACAACACTCTCATTCCTGCCCAACACCCTTTTCTACTTCCTCATTTTTAATTAAACAAAAAGGGAGGAATGCTACCATACAGACAATTCCACTAGCCTACTCTCAGACACCTAGAAACTGTTTATGTTACCACCTGACACCATCACCTGGCTCTCCCAGGTGCACCAGATACACTAGGTATGTGTGCCCAGATCAAAGGATCTGCCTGTCACACCAGCTTTCTCTCTCTGTGTTTGCAGAATTCTCTCTCTTCCCTCTCTCTGTTCTCTGTGGGCACCCTCCCATTTTTCTATCTACTTCTCTACCCCGTCTCTGCCCTCATGGCTCTGCTTCCAATCTCTCTGCTTACACACATGTACACTTGTCTGTCTCTATCTTTGTCAGGCCCTCACTCTTCTCCCCTCCCCCAATAAACCTGTTTTATACCAGATCTGTGTAATTTCTCAGGGGCACTTCTTGGCACGAGCCTGCTAAAGGTGCACCCTCACTGCATTACATTTCATAACATATGGGAATCCTGAAAGTGGTAATGGGTTTGTCTCTGACTCTTTTGCCAGCCCTTGGGACTCTTATCGTCCTATTGGGTTGCCTCATCCAGCTTATATGAGGGCTTTTAGGTTGTCATATTATATCTTGTTTTGTCATGTTTGGTTGTTGTCTCTTAGAGGACTGCTATCTTTGGAAGGAAGACAGAGGGGGATTGGATCTGGTGGAGAAGAGAGATGGGGAAGCAGGGAAGAGTGGAGTGAGTGGAAACTATTGTCATGATGTGTTGTATGAAAGAGGAATCTATTTTCAATTAAAATGAATCTCTTCTATTTTCCATGTGTTTCAGCTGCCCCTTCTAGATTTTGTGAATGGTCTTTATCCTCCCAGCCTCACATCTTGGCAATATGCATTTGTGTCAGCTCTCTTTTCTACTGCTAGAATCTTACCCTCTATGATTCTTTTTAATCTCCCTGGCTTCATTCTCCTGTATCTGAACCCTAACTCTTTTATGATCAGGACTGATAGTCTAGTGACAGGATTTATAATTGCCCAGGAGATAAACCTTGCAACATGCCTTAGACTGATTATCAAGATTAAGTTAACAAAGAATGAAGATCCGTCTACTGTGGGAACCAGCAATATATCCTCTGGGGCCTTTGACTAAATTTTTAAAAAGCAGAAAAGTAGCTGAGCATATGCATTCATCACTCTCTGCTTCCTAAATGTTAATGTCATATGAACAGCTGTCTCAAGGTCAGGCTTTGGGAACTTCCCTGCACCCTTTAACAGTGATATGAAACAGACTATTCTTCTTTTAAGTTTGCTCCTTGAAAGGTGTCTTGTCACAACAAGAGAGAAGTAATTAAGACACCCCTGAACTCCAAATTTATCTCTCCAACTCTTTATTTGACTGCAATACTTGGAAACCTGAAAAGTACCTACTTAGGACCAAAGCAAAACAAATCACTTTACCTTTATCAAACCAGCTACCATCGCCTCAGTAATTTAGCTCACTGAATTTGCCTGCATCTAATTGTTCCAGTGAAAGAATGTGATATCATCATTCACTGATATCTTTAAAAATAATTTATCAAGAATCCTTTGTTCTCAAAATTCAAAATATATCCTTAGTCTGTCCATTTCTCACCTCATTCTTCGGCATCATTTGGACACAAAAACTCATAGATTTTCCTTTGGAGTACCCAAGCATTTTAGTACAAGTAACCTCTACCACTACCACCCCTACTCCTAATTCTACTACTTCCTTCTTCCTCTCCCTCCTTCTTCCCCCATTCCATATCTCTTATCAAAATCTGTTTTCCACTAAGAGCCCCTGTGAAAGTGCAAACAGTTAAGAGACCTTGAAATTCTATAACTATGGTTCCTTGATGGCCTAACTACCCACACCCCTCCTCTTTCTAATTTTCTTCCTTTACTGGTTCATCTGTGACAGAAGTCTCCTCCACTATAGTTTGTATCAATTTCTGTGTCCTTTATGAAGTGCTTTCTCCTAGATCTCTGTCTCATTTTTATTTTTTTTTTCAGCAAGGACTCTATTATCTTAATATTCAAAATTCAAGATGCACATTCTTGGAAAAGTCTATCCCTTCTATTGTTGTTTCCTCCATAGTTATGATTAAACTCCTAACACCTTTTATAAAAAAAATCCATTTACTAATTAGGTTTATTAAGTTTCAGGAGGATTTAACTCTAATTTGTTTAAGACAATTAATAAATATCCATTGAGGGAACTGATGGTTGATCTCCAAACTAGAGTAACAATCCTGAGAAATTTAAAGGGGTTTTATCTATTTCTGCCTATGAATTGATATGACATCTGTATTAAGAAACAGTCCCACAGGAAGCCTCAGCAGGAGGGTTAGATGCTATCCTTCTGCTTTCAAAGCAATGGTTTTCTGGTGGCCTACATGCACTTATGTATTTTTCATCAATTGAAAACATTAAATAGATTTACAGAGGGCCCAACTGTGTAATGAACTCTATTTCCTTCCACTGAAATATAAAATAGAAATTTGTACCTCTATTAATTTTACTGCAATGTGGTTTGAATAAAACTAAATTTTCCCCTTTTGAAGTTTAACTCAATTTGAGACAGTTCTATTTATCAAAACTATTTTAGTAATGAAGACCAATTAAATCTGACAATTTATTCACAATGGTTTCTTATGTGATAGTAGCACAGACATATTGCATTAAGGAGACAATGCAATGTAGATTGCAATAACAAGAACAATTTGAATTTGATAGGTTCTCTGTTTATCTGTAGTTTCCAATTATTATGCCTTATATGGATAGTTCTTAAAGAGAAGAAGGGTGAAAATCCTGCTTCAATTTCAGGAGACATTTTAATAGACTTTACCATTATACATTATAAGCAAATTTTTGGGAAAAATCTTAAACTTTACTTCCAATGCTTAACTACTCTTGGATAAGAGAAAGAAAATAACACATACTTAATGATGTGTGCTTATCATCCAGCTCTTGGGGGGTTGAGGCAAGGAAATTATGAGTTCAAGGTCAGCCTCACCTACAAAAGTGAGTTTGAGGGTGGCTTTAGCTACATGAGATCCTAATATTTGTTAGCTAACTTAAACTAAGAATGTAACAGAGAAGAGAAGGTACAGTTTTAGATATTTTTAGCAAATGCATATATAATATTTATTAGCCATTATTAAATAATTTTAAAACAATTAGGGATATATTATTCGTATTCTGATTTGAAAGATATGGAATATGAGTCAGGTAAGCTTCACAAATCTCCATGAAGAGAAAGATTTGAGTTAAGGGATTCTACCTCCAGAATTTGTGTTCTTTGCATTTATGGTTCCTTGTCTTCTTTCCAACTATCTACATATCCTTGATTAAGAATTACCTCTTCATTTATGCATGAACCAGGATTAAAGCAAGTATGCACAGCTATTTTCAGAAATCTTTGGCAACTTACAGCATAAATACCATCAGAATCTCCCAATATAGTATACAGCCAGGTAACTCTTATTTTATAAAAAAAAAAAAAAAACCAAAAAACTATCTGGATTAAAAACTCAAAGAAAGGAAAAACTATGTGACTATTTCTATATTCTGGAATGTACTGTAGTTACCTAGTATTTGGAAGTCAATTAATAAGATAAATGACATCTCTTTATATATCAAACAGCAAGTTGATGTGTCTCATGACTGAGTTCTGGATTTGCTATGCATGGGAATGTTTGTCATGTCCTCTGGGAATTATCATTGAAGTTCTCACATGGACCTTTTCTCCTGTTTCCTACTTACTTTGGCCATTGATATAGAAAGCAAAAAAAAATGACAGAAAATCTAGTAGCTCTCTTTGCTGTCTTATAGCACTAACTAAACTTACAAAGAGACAATAGCAAACATAGTAGAAACATTATGTTAAAGAAGTTTGAATTGGATATAATAATCTTTCTAGTTTTAATTTTCTTTGACTTTGAAACAATTGTGAACAAGTGAACGTTTCTTTAATAATCAAAGTTTATATATATTTTTCACTGTCTTTTTAAAGTAACTCCATAAGAAGGAGTTGAGGTAATAAAAATATCAAATATTCTATAGATAGATACATTTTTCTGCATTTCATACTCTTCACAATATAGTAGACCAGAAGATGGAATCAAATCCCATGGAACTGTAGTGACAGTAGCTGTGAGCTAGCATTGGGTACTGGGATTTGAATCCAAGTCCTCTGGAAGAGCAGCCATTGCTCTTAATGGCTATGCCATCACCCTTGCCCCTTGAATTTTGTAATCAATTATTAGATATAAAATATATCTCATAAAGAAAAGCATCTTGATTTGTACATTTATTTGCTTGCCTATGAACTAAATCGTGTGTCTCTTTTGGAAAGTATTCATAAATTTCCAACAAATATTCAGAAGAATTTAGAAAACAAAGAAAGATAGAAAATCCAACACAAAAACTGTTATTTGATCAAATTTGTACAAGGTTGTCACAGCTTAACCAAAATTTTCATTAAGATTGCCAAATGTTTTTTAAGGTTTTGCGCAAATCATCTTTTCTTATCTTTAGTATGTTTTGAAAAGAATGTGTATTTGTATTTAATTTATATTAAATCTTTGAGAATTTTGTACAATAAGTTTTGTTCATATTTATCCGCCTTCCAACTTTTGCCAATCTCTCCCTAGCCAAATTGGTGTCCTTTTCTTTCAATATTCTTTCACAACAAGATCAATTTATGCTATTGCATTTCCAATTAGTTTCTATGTGTTTATGTTACTTAACTTGGAACCTCACTATGAGAAATATTGAGATATATAATTTATATAAGTTCAAAACATTTCCTTGAAAGAGAGGAGGGAAGGGGGAAAGAGTGGGAGGGTGGGAACGAGTAGGGAGGAGGGAGGGGACTTCAATTGAGATGTAATTAGAATAAATAAATAATTTCTAAAAAAATGAAACTACAGGAGAACAAAGGGAACTAAGAGATGGAGGGGATGAAAATGAGGGTGGGTAGAATGGAGTGGGTAAACTACATAATATATACTTAAATGGAAAATTAAAAAAACAAACATTAAAGGTATTTAATGATAGAAAATATTTCCTTGAAATAAAATAGGAACAGAAAAAAGATGAGCATTGCTTTAAGATAGTAATAAGGGTAGGACTGTAGGAGCAGAGATGTATTGAACCCAGAAGAAAAAGACGGTTGTTATAAACAGATGAACATCCACCTAAACTCACATTCCGTTCCATTCCAGTACAAGACAATTCGTAACATATTGTGGTGTATAGGAAAGACAAGTGTTGTTTTAAAAATCTAAAATATTCCAGTCATTTTATCTTAACAATGAAGACTCAGGAGTCAGATACTGAAGTGAAACCCTGGTAGCTCAGAGAAACAGAGGAAAGTACTCACCTGATTTTACTATTCAGCTGAAAACCCTAGAGGAAAAAGCCAGGAGCTAAAAAGCTCCTTCTTTATCTCCATGCTGTCATGGAGATACCCTCCAGTTCAGTGTATATCCTTTCTGTTTAATCCCTATCAGCTGGTTTCTTGCTCTGCCTCTTGACCTAGGGTTCACTTTATTTAATTAATCCCATGTACAGAAAACTCTTGGATTAAAGGTGTATTCCAAGGCAAATCCACATCACAAGTACTTATTTACAGTAAACAGAAAGCTCTAAGATTAAAGACCGAGCCACCCTCAATTAGAAACAAATTTTTAAAGCTTACAGTCATGTTATTCACAATTTGATCAAATATTCTGAAACATTTCCCCATTTCGTATAAATAAAAAACTCTTTTTCCAACATCAATAAACTATATACTATATGGTAAGATTTTACATGTACAATGCCCAGTCTATATGTATTTGGCAACCTAAAATCATCTTTTCATACCTTACAACAATTTACTTCAATCCTAAGCAATTTAAGCTTAACTGTGAGATTGTAACTATCTAATCTTCAAAGCTATCAAAGACTTGAAAAGGTTAAATATTACCTGATAAACAGGAAGTTCAGAGCAAACAACTTCCAAAACTATAGGAATGACAGAGGCTGGCTGCCTGGATAGTCACCAATTTTTCTCTATAACGTTGGAGCATGTATCTTCAGATGATTGGCCCAGTATATCTGACAAACATTAATTGTAAAGCAGGAATTATAAAGGATTTGCTTTATTGTGTCCTTGCAAAGCTCACCATTCGACTTTCCTGCATCCAGTTTGCCCATTTCAGAGAGTATTTTGTCTACAATTGAAGCAAGAGCATTTTCTATGCCCAGTGGCTAGCTTACCACTAATGCATCCATCTCACAATGGAAATTCTTTAATGCTCTTTGAAGTGGAATGGGGTTGCTGCCAGGAGAAAACATGTCTCATTGTCAAAAAAGTATTAAATTAATAAACAGTAACCTCCATATTCTATAGATCTCTGAAGTTTTTGAAGATCATCTATCTCAGTTTATTTGAATATGTAAATGTTGCTTTTCTCTAATTACTTACTATCTGATTACTTAGAAAACATCTGTGATTAACTAAACTAACACCTAACAAAACCATAATTTCAATTGACTGTAGTTTGTATTTCCTGACTATCCTAAACAGTTTGTGATAGTAGCTTTCAAAAGGACTAGAACCGCACTTTGCATTTTTAAAAAATTACATAGATATAATACCTTAAAAATAGTTGATGGATAGTATGTTGTAAACAAAATATAACCTTAATTTTGTATCAATCTACAAAGATCTATAAGAATATATTCAATAATCTGTCTGTTATGGGTTCAGGAATAGCTGCACATTGACCATTCAAACACCAGGCTCAGGGTGATGCAATTTTATTGAATGCTGAACTGGTAAGGAAAACAGTCTGGATTCAGAAACCAAGACTGTGATTATAAGCTGTTCTCAGAGTGAGTTTTTAAAGGCAAAAATCCTAGCCAAGCAGGAAGAATCAATTCTATACCAGGTGTACTGTGGCTAACCAAGCAAGAAGAATCAGTTCTATTCCAGATATATTATGCCTAGGTAACTAGACAAAGCATTTTAAGCTGATTGGCTGGGATTTAGGGTTGGGTAGATTTGGGGGCTTTCCAGTCCCTCATCATTCTTTGGGAAAGGAACATAACAGAGTATTGCGTTTTTGTTTAAGTAGAACATACATCATTGCTTCAAGCAGAACATTTAACAAAAGCTATTCTTATGTCAGGCCAGCAGACCCTGAAAACTTGAACTTAGTTTTACCTTATAACAAGATGGAGAGTAAAGACAAAAATGAGTATGGTTGTGGTAGGCAGTAAGCCCTGTATATTGCTGGACATGCTGTGAGGTTGGTGAGTCTAAACACTACCCTTTTTTCCTATAATTTCTATATTATTTCTATATACCCCTTTTTTGTCTCAACTCTCCTCATCCTACATAAGAAAAATAGAAGGATAGAGAAAAGAAATGACAGAAATCTCTGAGTGTAACCTCCTAAACCTTGTTTCCTCCTTGGTCAAGGCCATTTACCAACTTGCAACCAGTCCTGTTGATTTGGGGCATAGATTCCTTTTGGGAGACAAAGAAATTGAGAAAATGGTGAAGTCTTAAGAAAGCTCGTTGTAACATTTGCTCCAGCCTCTACATGATCATCAATTTGAATGTCCTGAGCAATTTGTAGTCCAAAGCTGATCTTTTGATGGGAAAGTGTAGGACTTATTGAAGTCCTGGCTGGAACAGTCTGTGAGGCTGGACCATCTGAGCTAGCCCTTTTGAAGTTGTTCTGGATGTAGATTTTTAAGGAAACAGCTACTGAGGCAGTCTGTGAGGCTGGATCACTGGGGCTACTTGTCTTCTTTGCTGTCTGGTCCTTTATTTTCAGATATTTAATTTGTCCAGTGGTCTCCAGATTGCTTACTTGGATGGGTTTATTCTTCTGAAAAGATAAAAATTAAAAAATCCTGCCCTTATCCTAACTCTGGGGAGTTCTTTTATTTATTTATTTATTTATTTATTTATTTATTTATTTATTTATTTGGGGGCAGGTTATATCATTCCTGTTTTTTAGCAATAGAAAAAGTATTATCTTTCAATTGAGGTTTAAAAAATTTCTTTTGAAAAATTGAAACTAAATATACCTTTAAAGGTATTTATTTTTAGATCAAAAAGGACTTCACTTCGAATTTCATCCTATGTTTTGCAAGAAGCTTTAAATTTATTTTTTATATAAGTACTTTATTTTTTTTTCTTCAAGTTACATCTCAGTCACAAACCCTTCCCTATTCCCCCTTCCTGTCCCACCATTCCACCCTCTTCCCCCCCCAACAGCTTCCCTTTTCAATCCAACAAATGGTTCTTTCTCTTATAACAGTAAATTCTATACAAAACAGCAGAATTAAATATGCCACATTTATGAGAGTTAAATGGCCCAGTATACCTTCCCAATGTCCAGTTCATACATATTTGGCCCCTGACTTTAACCTTCTACCTTCTAACCATCTCCATGAGTTTAAAGTTCTATAACTGACTTAGCTTTCATACTAATTTGCATTGTAAATCCTAAGTGCCTGCCTCTGCCTCCCAAGTGTTAGGATCAAAGGCATTTACCTCCTCTCAAGTGCAGGGCTTAAAGGTGTGAAGCACCAAACCTGGATCTAAGCTTTTCTCCATTTGGAACTTGTTCTGTATCAGACTGGCCTTGGACTCAGAGATCAGTATGATCCTGTCCCCTGAGTGTCAGGACTAAAGGCATATGCCTCTAATGTGCCGTAATAAAAGGTGTCAACCATCACCACCCTGTTCATTGTAACTCTAGAATTTAGAAAACACCTAAAATATAGTGATCTGCCTATCTGTGCTGGATTAAATGCATGGACTACCATTGCCCTGCTCAAATATTTTATCTTAGCTCCAAATTATTCCAACTCTTAGAGATTTAAAAAAAAACATGATTAAAACTTAGGAACCCATAATTTACTTAAAACATTTTATATTTCTTATCTGTGTTTCTAATGCCAAACAAAAAATATCCTTTTTATTTAAGAAGAAAACTTTAGTCTTTATATCTTAGTTTGAACTGAATGACGAAGCTACCTGAATACCTACCACTGAACTCTGTAAAGGAAATCTTTCCTGTTCCAATATAATTTGTGCATCTTTCTGAGTCTGGGTTACCTCATTCAGAATGAGTGTTTCTAGTTCCATCCATTTGGTTGCAATGTGAAGAAATTATATGATGACAAAATATAAAATTTGGCAGGTTTGCAGAAAAGAATGACTAATATGTATCAATAATTGTTTGACTCTTTTTACTATAGCTCTTAGTGAACTTTTTATATTTTATAACTATAAATCACCAAGTATTGTTAAGTTGATAGCCAGTCAGCTGTATTCATGACCATTGTGTATATGTCTCTCTGTTATTCCACCTTATCTGCAAACACTCTCAGGTAGTTTGTTCCTTACAGGTCTCCAAATTTCTTATCCTGATTGTTAGTGGCTCGTCATAAACATAATAATAATAATAATAATAATAATAACAATAATAATAAGTAGTAGTCTGAAGTTCACAATTCCAACTTCCTGATACCTCTTACATCTAGGAAATGTATATAATACAATTTTGATTAATCTTCTGTGACATCTATTCTCTCTTTACTACCAATGACAGTTTTAGGAAAATTTAATTAGATAACTTCTGATGGGGTGATGTTATGCATTCTAAATGTTAATTCATTGGTCCTGCTTGCTGTCTGTTACTTACATTGTCTCTGATTGGTTGAATACATGCTGAGGCCTGAGATTGGGCAAAGACAGAGGCAGGCATGGGCTTCAGAAGTCTAGAGTAGCCAGAAGAAGAAGCCTCCAGCAGATGGGTAGAAGAAGCCTCGAAGACAAGCAGCAAAGAGCAGTAAGGAGGACATCCGCCATGGGATAGAGAAAAGAACATCACTCCATGTGGCCTGGAACATGGGCCTAGCATGGAGAATAGCACTCCAAGGGGACTATGTATATATGGGGTTGTATTTGGGAAACAGAATCAAGAGATAGCTTAAATGGGCTAAGAATCCTCAATCCAGGCCAAGTCTTGTTAAAATGCATGTGGTGCCTGTGTGCTCATTTATAATGGCTGGCTAAAGATTAACAGCTGCCAGCCAATTAATGATAATCTAAATACTGGTAAAAAAAAAAAAACCTTAATTATTTCTACAAACTTCCCTTCTTTGTTGACATCCATCAACAGTCTCTCAGATAGTAAGTGAAACTGAACTGATGTTTTGTACATTATTAAGTGGGATTTGGACGTTGCACCCAAATTTGTATATAAAGAAGCATGTGTATTCATTTCATTTTTGATGAAGTTAAGTTTGACTTAATGGTTATGAAACAATTTTTGTCATAAGCTAAGCCCTATTGTTAAAAGTTTTGTAAAAATAGATTGAATTATCACAAAAATATGTATCAACAAAAACATGAAAATAAACTATGTCATAATAAAAAGATAATATTATTAAAATTATATTGTATATGTGCATTGTCATACAAATATTAAATATAAACATTCATATTTAAAGTGTGATGTTTTCTGGGGATACATAAACAAATGTCTTCTCATTTTTGGTTCTGTCATATATCAAGTTAATGTCCCTATTTTATTAAGTTAGTTTTTTCTTTGGAGATGCAAACAATCATCTATTTACCTCAAAATAGCAAAGTTAGAGTAAAACAACTATTCCACCAAAGTGCCACTTATAGAACTAATGAGGACACTTACAGCAGTATGTGTGATGGGTTATTCATAGACTTGTGGATGATTTGAAGAAGCAGAAAGCCAATTCCAGCATGGGTGACAACTCATGGAAGCTACAGTCTGGAACTCCCTGCAGAACCTGTAGGAGGTTTGGCCATTGAAAAGTCTTCTTCTTTCCACAAATGTGGAAACTATTTGTTTATCATCCTAGATAAGGGCCTCATAAATCTTGTAGGTTTCAGAAACTTCCTGAGATTAATGAATTTTATTTTTTGTTTGTTTATTTATTACTTTAAGTTACATCTCCATCACAGTGCCCTCATTCCACCCCTCCCGGTTTCACCCTCTCACCCTGTCCTCCCTCTCCCACCCTTCCCACTCCTCCAATGTGGAGTGTCCCTACATATCAGCCCCTCTCAGCTCAACAATCATACTTGGGCTAAGAGCTTCCTCATGTACTGGGGGCATACACTGTAGCACTCCTAGGGCAAATTGTCCCCTTAATAGGTAACAAAGACTATGTTCCTGATCCTTTTGGTGTATTGGTTGTAGGATAGGTATCCTGTACTATATGGCTAAAATCCAATTGTAAGTGAGTAGATGCCATGTGCATTTTTCTGAGTCTGGGTTAGCTCACTCAGAATGAGCTTTTCTAGTTCCATCCATTTGGCTGCAAATTGAATGATTTCATTGTTTCTGCTAGCTGAGTAGTATTCCATTGTGTAAATGTACCACAATTTTTTTTTTATCCATTCATCAGTTGAGGGACGTGTGTGTTGTTTCCAGTTTCTAGCTATTACAGATTAGGCTGCTATGAATATAGATGAAGATATGGCCTTGTGGTTTGGTGAGGAATCATTTGGATGGATTTCTTGAATTTTATGGGCTCTTTTCCTTCCACCAGAAAAGAATGTTTCAATTCCGAGAACACTGATAAATAATACTATCATATAAGAATTTTAGTAAATTTTTTGTGATTCTTTTTAGTCACAACAGTGTTTCATTTACTAGAATGTTACCTTGTTTGTATAATGTATTTAACAATAATTATATACTAAATATTGATATTGGAAAATATATAAATATATATATTTACATACAATATATACACATACATAATAAATATAATATATAACAATATATATTACATATAGCCTCTGTGATTTAATCAATATTTCAATGTTGTTACTGAATATAATAGCTAAAACTTATGATAGAAAAAGGTACAAATATATAAACAAGTTAACTATGGGCCAAACTTTATTTGAAAGAATCCCAGGAATCAAGAGTTCACATTCATTTTTCAAGGGTTTTTCAAGTGTCAAAATTTCTTTGGTATTTTTAGGTGCCTGAGAATATAATACTCTATACATTCTTTTTGTAGTTTCTGGTACACTGATTTTGTTTTACTAAGGTTATTTCTAAAACTACTTATGTGTGACTGTGTTCCATATTTACCTTAATGTTTAAGCAATGATGAAATCCAACCATGTTGTATCTTCCTTATGTCACAGTTTTGTCATCACACAACTGTTTGAACTAAGGATTTTGGAAGCAGGTGGTTAACGAAGGTAAACCTAAATTCCTTTCAAGAATCCTCATCCTTTAAAATCCATGTAATGGGCTTAATATTAATTATACAAAAATTGCATCTAAGGAAACTTCAGCATGGAAATGGACACATATTTATCCATGGTCAAAATTTAGAGTTAGAGATAAAGGTTAGACCTATGTTTTTGTAGTTTAAATTTGTTTCCTTCTTTCTACATGAAGTTCTCCTTGCTTATCATATTATGGGTATTTGAGTGAGAATGATACCCATAAAGGCCTATCTTTGAACAACCAGCCCCTAGTTGTGGAACAGTTTGAGAATGATTATGAGGTAAGGCTTTGTTGGAGGTGGTATGTGACTGAGAAATGTTGAGGTTTCAAAAGTCTCATGACATTCCAACTGTTCTCTCTCTGCCTCCTGTTTATAGATGAAGATGTAAGATCTCAGCTCTGCTGCTGTCTTTTGTTTTTCTGTCATCAAGGACTCTAACCCTCTAAAACCGTAATCTCAGTTAAATTCTTTCTAAAGTGCATTGGTCATGGCAAGTCTATATAATCTATGAACTGTATATATAAATTAAAACACAGCTTTTTATTAGTTTATAATTTCTCTTGGCAGTTTGTGAAGGAATTAATTCTTTTGGTAATCACTGTTCTGTTTCTCCAAACAGACTTCAGATGTAGGTCAATATGCAGTCATTCAGATAATTATGAAACAAGAGATATTAGAGAAATTCAGAGAGTTCCTCTCACCACTTGAACTTTATAGAAGCACGGAATAACATGGTCTGAGAATTTTGAGTAGATAACTAAGGCATTATCTTTATCATAATTTTGAGAACTCTCTTGAGTTGCAGAGAACTTCAAAGACGAACTTAATTCTTAAGAGAGTTTGTGTGATGAAATTGGTTCATAGACAAATCTTCAAATTAGGATATGATAAATTTAACTTAATATTAATATAAAACACAATTAAAATAGATGGTTTTTATCTGAAATTTTTTAAATTAACCAATTGTATTATTTAAATAAAAAGTTACTAAAATATATACTTAAGAGTACGAAAATGAGGATCGTACAATGTGTCAAAAGAGTAATTGGTTAACAAATTACTTATTTCAGAAAGATAATTAGAAAATTCCTTTTCACTCTCAAGCAGTATCTTTTTTGTTTGGTAAAACTTAAACTTGACCTTTAATGGCAACTCATGAAAAACAAAACCTGACATTTCCCAAATCCTTGTCTCAGAAACATGCATTCAATATCAGGAGAAATTTGTGTTCCTTGAATACAGACAGAAAAAAATTTGACACTTATTCAAAAAAATAGTAAAGTAGACGTATCAGTGGGAGTTATAACAATGGAGTTTTACAGTAGAAGAGAGTAGAAGAGAGACTGTGACCCCAACTCTGAGTACAGAGGTGAGCACAGACTCACAACTGAGAAGCAGAACAGAAGTCAGAAGGTCATGACAGGCTTGAAGTAAGTAGGTTTCTGAGGAAACTGACTCGACAAGTCTATTGCTGAGGTGGGCCATCTAGATCTATGACAGGGTAATGTGAAGCATGTGGAATTACTTAAGGCAGCTGCTTAAGGACTTACTTTGAGTCTCTAATTAAAACTTTGAGTAATCCATTAACAATAGTAAGTGAGATACTTGCTAAATAGTTCAGGAAGCTTGTATCAGTAATAATCAGAGAATGATTCATAAGTTACACAGAATTGGGTGGATAAAAAACAAACTAAGGCCAAATATTGTAATGAGGTATTCTGTTGAGTGCTGGAGACAAAGGTATTTAGAAGCATGTAATGGAGAAGAAATTGAAAGCAAAATGATAACAGGTTTGCCAAAGGTACTGACTGCTCCTGAGGTTGTCAGTTGAAATATGGACTCTTTGGTGACTTGGACTATCATGTAACATTTCAGCAGCAATTTTTCTATACTTTCTCCATACCTTGAGATTTTGTATGTGGATGACAGAATAATGTGATGAACCTCAGTGCACCATAACATTGAGGATGGGACATGATACTCTTAATAGCCGTTAGCCAGCATTACAGTGAACAGTAAAAGCAAGATGATTTAAATGACTTGAATTTAACTAGACAATCTTCTTTGGTTAGGCATTACACTTATTTTATGTATTCATTTTGTTACCTATATCATCCATGCTAATTTTTTGAAGCACTGCATCAAGCATCAGCATTGAAAGTATTTTATACATCTTCCTTGAAGATTTATAGACAAGGAAATATTGTTTGAAAGTTACAGAAACAAGTGAACTTTTTACAATTGTGAAATCATAATAACAATTTGTGTTTATGGGCTTATTGGTTTTTTATTTTATAAAATTGATTTTCATATATTTGTGTGGTGCTTGAAGATAAACCTAGGACATTATGCACACTAGGGTATATGATATAGTTTTGGCCCAATTGTGAGATTTTCTTAAACAGGTAATATCGTTTCACTTTGAATAGTGACACCCTTGCCTACAGAAGTTTCTTATTCTCCTGGGATACAAGATGGACATTTAAATATAATTCAGACTGTGGATAGTACATTTTTCTTCGATAGTATTCTAAGCACCCTATGTTATAAGTTTTTAAAGATCAACTGAATTTGTTATTTCTTGGCATTAAAAATACAGTAAATCCGCATCTCTATCCACATTAGTAGTCCTGTTATGGATTCAGTTTGCAACTCCACTGCTGCATTCAATATGTGAATTTACATTTAAGTTAGCATCTAGAGTTGGATAAGACGTTTTGGAACATTTTACATTTAGTAGTAAAGAGGAGACATTTGATATTTATTCGCACTCTGTTCACCACCAGCAATTTGCAGATCTAAAATCACATCACATTCTGTCTCACATATAGTGGCATTTCTCATGTATCCTCTCTTCATAGTTTACTATTATTAAACCAATAGCTTTGGGCTACAGTCTCCCTTGAAGTCCAGAAAGAAAAATATAAAAAAGAAATAAAAGTCCACAGTATTTCAGATATATATAAATCAAATTATAACATTTTATAATTATTCTATAATATTTAAAACATTAGAAATAACAGAATGACTCAATGTGTGCTCAGTCAAAAATAAGTGTCTTCACAAAAATGTCACTAGCACAAATACAGAAACCCATTTCTTTCCATGAATGCTGTACATATGCCCAAAGCCCTTGTTGTAAAACATAAAGTTGATTACCAAACTTACTGAACATTTGACAAGCTAATAGAAGAATCTGAACTTATCTTTAGTATCCGAGCCTCCTAGAAAGTTTTTGTATAATTACGAAATTCATGATCCGAAAACTAATTGAGAAAAGTCCTATGTGAATAAAGAATGTTGTGCTTGAGAATGCATTGTTTACAAAACTAAACAAAAATAAAAAATAGACAAGAAGCATTTATTCTAGCTGAGTATTGTAGTGCAGGCCTACAATTTCAGCATTGGAGAGGCTGAAGAGAAAAGGTCTTTGAGTTCCAAGCCAGCCTAGATCATACAGGGAAACCCTGCTTCTGAAAACAAAACAAACAAAAACAAAAGAGGAAGGTATCTATTTTGCATGCATACTAAAAGCAAACCAGGCAAAATGTGTAATGAATAGAAGCAGTTATGAGAAAACAATGGAAGATTTCCAGTCCTCCTTGCATACCTTTTTGTTTTAGATCATAAGCTACCATCTATCTCTCACTGCTTATTACCATTTAACTTTCAGTATGTTCAATTCTTCTGCTCTCATTCCAATGTACTTGTCTTTCTCATGCACCATCATTCTGTAATCCCTTATCTTTTGGCCTAAATTATTTATTTTTTAATATATTTTTATATTTTTAAAAATTTTACTCATTTGTTTATTTTATGTTCCAATTGCAGCCCTTCTCCTTCCTTTCCTCCCAGTTTCACCATCCCACCCACTTGCTTCCCCTATACCAACCACACCCAGTACCAACCCATTCTAGCACATCAAATACCAATTGCACTAGGACTGAGTGCCCAATCTTCCACTGAGGCAAGATAAGGCAGCTCTGTTAGAAAAATGAACTCCAGAGGGAGGCAACGGTGGCTAGGTCCAAGATAGATCCTGTTCCAATTGTTAGGGAAATCCCTGAGGACCAAGCAGCCCATCAGTTTCATAGTGCATTAGGCCTAGGACCAGTCCATCCAAGTTCTTTGGTTGGTGGTTCCGTCTCTGTGAGGCCCCTGTGTCCAAGTTAATTGTCTATGTGGGTCTTCTTGTGATGTCCTTAATCCCTCCAGCTTCCCCTAACTTTTCCTCTAGACTCCCTGATTTTTGCCTAATGTTTGGGTGTGGGTCTCTGCATGTTTCCATGATCTGTTGGATAAAGCTTCTTGAATAGCAGTTATGATCAGTTCCTGATCAGATTCCTTTGTCCATCCACTTCCAATGTCTATTTTATCTCCTTTATTTAGAGGGGTTCAAGTCTCATCCCTTGAGCCCTCTTTAATACTTACGTTTCTTTGGTTCTGTAGATTGTAGCATGGTTATCCTGTATGTATTGGCTAATATCCAGTGCTTTCTAAGAAAATTGGGAGTAGTTTTACCTCAAGACGCAGCTATACCACTCTGGGGTATATACCCCAACTATGTGTCACCAAATCACAAGGGCATTTCCTCAATTATGTTCATGGAAGCTTTATATGTATAGCCAGAAAGTGGAAACAACCCAGATGTCATTCAATCTAGGAATGGATAAAAAAAAAACCCAAAACAAAAAACTGTGGCACATCTACACAATGGAATACTACTTTGCTATTAGAAACAAGGATATCATGAAATTTGCAGACAAATGGATGGAACCAGAAAAGATCATCCTGAGTAAGCTAACACAAACCCAAAAGAATACACATGGTATTTCTAACCCCATATAGACATATATCCACTGGGCTGTTATTCTCCTTGCTGTGCTGGTGTTCCAGGCCATGTGGACTGAAATTATTTTTTCATTTCTAACTCATGGCATGTGTCCTTCTTCCTGCTCCTCTGGCTTCTTCTTCTCTATCCAAGATCCTCTCTTCCTCAGAAACCCTCAATTCTTTGCCAACCTACCTTTCGCTCTGCTCAATCACAGGTCTTGGAATTTTATTAAAGCCAAACAGAGACAAATGATTAGAAAGTACAGCAAGCAGGGCTCTGGAAGCAGGTTAATTAACATTTAGAATGCATAACATCACTCCATCATATTGGCCTAAAATTTTAAATACATGCTAAGTGTGTGTATTTAAATACATACTTAAATAGATTCTAAATATATATATTTAAGAATTTGTTTATTCTTTAATGTTTTTTTCCAGAACGTTTATTATGTGGTGCTATTGGTGTCTTTGTGTTTGTGTTCACATAAATTTCACTCTCCTTGTTTTGTGAATGCAGCAGTCTTTTTTCTTTTTTTGCAGCATTCATGTGGTGCACTGCATTACACTGTTTCATAGCATATTTATAACATGCAGACTAAGATTGGTGAGCATGTGGGATGCCTCCATCCCCAAAGACCAGACAGTGCTTTGATGAGTGTCCCTTAGGAATGCTGGGTGTCCAGAAGTGTTCACCAGGACCTGTACCACAGGCACATGTTAATTTCATTAACTAACTCTAGATTCTTTCAAAAATAACCTTTCTTGTTTGTGCCACCTATATATTACATCCTCATTTATTTTTATGCTTCCATACTTTAAAACTATTTTTTTATCATTGCTTGGTTTATAGATGTTCTTCACATTTAAATTAACCATTGAAATTGAACATAACATGTTTTGTATTTGCCAATTTTTAAATTTAATTTTAGATTTTTTTCCAGGCAGAATTTCTGCTCTAGGAAACAACTAGCTTGAAACTTCCATAATATTTCAAAGACTTCTTTCCCTTCTGTTAGTTTATTGATCCACAAATTGTCTAGATTCTAGAATTTTTCTTCATGCATGTTCACATGAAAGCAACCTTTACATTTTTGACTGGTTAACTGTTATACAGAAGTTCTTCATATTCTCTAACCATGGAGAGGACAATAGTTAACTCATCATCATGAATTTTATCATTGGAACTCACTTAAGACTTGTTTCCTCAATATCGAATCACTATAACAGGTCTCTGAGGACATTCCTGCTCATGTTCTGTGTTCAGCTCTCATATTTAGATTTTATCCAGAGTAAGGAGGTAACAATGCTCTTTTATCCACAAAATGAACAGATTTCTCAAGAGTCTCTGTGGGAAAAATATATTTCTAATTGCTTTGTGGTGCTAAGTTTTTCAAATATCACATAAATATTTAGATATCTAGTCATTTCTCTTTTGAGCTCTTTATTCTTCTTAATTTCTCCTGCACCAATGCTATTTTTATCTAATGTTTTTACAGTATGGCTTCTGAAAGGTCATGCTTTAAAACTAATATTATTGCAGCTTGTAATTTTTCTATGAAATACATGTAAGTACAGCCATTTTCAACTAAGATTTCAGAAATTCATGCAAGTTAAGATCTACAATCTTTAGTTTATTGTACTCTTTTCTCTTTGTATACTATGCAGCTTCCTTCATTTACATATACTTTCATTCCATTTATTCATTCATTCATTCATTCATTCATCTATGTATGTATGTATATATGTATGTATCTATCTATGTATCTGTGTATCTGTCTCTATCTATCTATCTATCTATCTATCTATTTATCTATCTATCTATCTGTATATCTGTGTATCTATCTATCATCTATCTATCTATCTATCTATCTATCTATCTATCTATCTATCTATCTATCTATCTATCTGTTTATTTTGGGGTTTTTCTAGACAGGGTTTCTCTGTGTACCAAAGCCCTAGCTGTTTTCAACTCACTTTGTAATCCTGGCTAACTTTGATTTCACAGAGATTCTCCTGCTTCTGCTTCCTAAGTGCTGGGAATAAAGGCATGCACCATTACGCACAGCTAAATTTTAAATTTTGTGTAACACTGTAAAGATTTGAGTAAGTCCCCAGTTGGTAGTACTGTATGGGGATGAGGGATTGCTAGTACAGGCCTTGCTGGAGGAAGTACGACACTGAAAACAGACTGACATGAAAAGGCTCTGGCAATTTCCAGTTCCCTTTCTCTGCTTTGCTGTTCTGACTGAAGATTTGCCCTCTCGGCTTCCTATCCCCACTGCTATCCCTGCTGTTCCTCTCCATTCCTCCTTGCTAATGTACCATTTCCCCCTGGAACCACAAGCCAGAATAAATCCTGTTTTACCTAACTTGACTTGATCATGGTATTTTCTCACAAAAACAGAAAAATAACTACTACATACAATCTCTTAGCTGTTGTTTTAAATTGCCTGTTGCTAGAGAAACCTGGTATTTTATTGAACTTTATAGTCTTGTTAATTTTATTTCTGTAGGGGATGATTATTAACTTTCTTCAACTATTTTTGTAGCACCCTAAGATAATTACACTGATTACAATCAAGTAATAGTTCTACTTTTTCTTTCCAGTTTCTATACATTTCATAGTTAAAATTTCAAGAAATTCCTTCAGAGACACACCCACAGGTGTATATCTATGATGAATCTAGATCTCATCAAGTTGAATACAGATTAACTACCACAGGAATATAATGAGATTGAATAATTTAAATTGATTGCTTTTATTTAACATAGTCCACTTGAAATTTGCTCATTTCATTGTATGGTCAGCATGTTCTATCTTACTGTTCAGTAGTATTTTACTGTCCCAACACTGTCAAATAGTTTCCCAGTTAATACTTTAAATATATTTCATTTGCACCAGTGTGGAGTGATCCAGCCACTATTAATATTCATAGATAAATATTTATGTGAACACAAGTTTTGTATCTTTTGCTTAAATAATAAATAAGATTTCTATGGCTAAAATCCAATTATAAGTGTGTACATGCCATGTGCATCTTTCTGAGTCTGAGTTAGCTCACTCAGGATGAGCTTTTCTAGTTCCATCCATTGGGCTGCAAATTGCATGATTTCCTTGTTTCTGACAGCTGGGTAGTAGTCCATTGTGTAAATGTACCACAATTTTTTATCCATTTGTCAGTTGAGGGACATCTGGGTTGTTACCAGTTTCTAGCTATTACAAATAAGGCTGCTATGAACATAGATGAGGATATGTCCTTGTGGTTTGGTGAGGAAACAAGGTAGGGATATTCCAAGTTTTCTAAGATATCACCAGACTGATTTTCATAGTGGTTGTACAAGTTTTCACTCCCACCAGCAATGGAGGAGTGTGCCCCTTTCTCCACAACCTCACCAGCATGTGCTGTCATTTGAGTTTTTGATCTTAGCCATTCTGACAGGTGTGAGATGGAATCTCAGAGTCATTTTGAGTTACATTTCTCTGATGATTAAGGAAGTTGAGCATTTCTTCAAATGTCTCACTGCCATTAGAGATGTGAATTAGAGAATTCCTTTGTGAATTCTTGGTTTAGCTCTGTTTCCCACTTTTTTCATTGGAATATTTGGTTTCTTGTTGTTTGATTTCTTGAGTTATTTATAAATTATGGATATTAGCTCTCTGTCATAAGTAGAGTTGGTAAAGATCTTTTCCCAATCTGTAGGTTGCCGTTGTTAGCCATATAGTGCAGGATAACTATCCTACAACCAACACACCAAAAAGATCAGGAACATGGACTTTGTTACACATCAATGGGATAGTTTGCCCTAGGAGTGATACCATGTAGGACCCCAGTGCAATAGGAAGCTCTTAGCCCTTATATGACTGTTGAACTGAGAGGAGTTGATTTGTAGGGACACTCCACATCAGAGGAGTGGGATGGGTGGGAGAGGGAGGACAGGGTGGGAGGAGTGGAAAGAGGGCACTAAGATGGAGATGTAACTTGATTTAATGTAAATAAACATTATAAAATAAAGCCTAAAATAAATAAATGAATAAATAAATAAATAAATAAGATTTCTATGCAAATTGAATGTCCAAATGTATTAGAACCTGAAAGACTTCATAGTTATTGTGCCTTTTTCCCTCTCCTTGTGGGAGGTCTTATTTACAGTTTACTACCTAGTACTACTAATTACTTTCTTTTAGAAAATGTAGTAGGTAATTAAAAATTTGATGTTACTTACTACTTTTCTAATGGCCAGTGACTTTAACATCTTTTCCTGCTATTATGTGTCATTTTTATAACATTGTCTTTTTAAACACAGATGTATCTAATTTTTTTATCAAGACCCATTTATAATATTTTTTCTTTTTTTTAATTTATTTATTTATTGCTTCAAGTTACATCTCCATCACAGTGTCCTCTTTCCACCCCTCCCAGTCCTGCCCTCCCACCCTCTAAACCCTATCCCTCCCATCCCACTCCTCTGGAGTGGAGTGTCCCTAAATAAAAAATAGCATCTGTGTGTATCTGTGTGTCTTTCTCTGTATCTCTGCTTCTGTCTCTCTTTTTCTCTTTCCTTTCTTTATTTCTTTACTTTCTTCTTTTACTTTTTCTGGCCTTCTGATGTATCCAGAGTCTGTTATAGCTCTGTATCTCTGGTGTTATGGCAGGACAACAGAGTCATATAGTGAATGAATGGGTACATTTGCCCCAACAATATATCATTTACCAAAATCCATGATGCCAACTGGAAAGATGTCTGAGTAATTGAGAGCACTTACTGCTCTACAGTGGAGCAGGATTCAATTTTCTGTCCTCACAAGGTGATGATTCACAACCGTCCATAATTCTAGTTCTAGGGGATCAAATGCCCTCTTCTAACTTCTGTGACCAAAAAACACAAACATGTACACATATTTACAGGCAGGCAAAGCACTCACGTATAAGATAAAATGAATAGGTATAATAACAAAACTTCACTAAAAACCTCTTTGGCATGGAGGAAGAGCCTGCTGACTCCAGGGACAACATAAGGTAGATAAGATTTTCACCTATGGTTTTTAGTTTTCCCTATTAATCAATTAAATGTGTGTGTGTGTGTGTGTGTGTGTGTGTATGTTTATGTGTGTGTGATGTTATGTCTAAGTCTGCACTTTCTTCCAACTTTTTGACTTCCAGGGATGGAATTCAGGTAGACAGACTTAAATCCACTGAACTATTTAGCCATTGGTCTGTCCTATGTATGGACTTTTTGAGAAAAACAGCAATGTAGTGGGTTTTATCTGTAGCTTTCTTATCAATTTTGATAAGATATATCTATAGTTTAAGTAGGATTTCTCCTCCTTTACCATCACCTTCTCTTTTACATATGAATATCTGACTGTTTCAAGAACTTATTCACTTATTGAAAAGATCATCTTTCTTTTTATAAACTGAAACTTTATAGCTTTGCCTAAATCAATTGACCATATGTGTATCAGTTTATCATCTTGTTGTCCACTGAAGTGTTTCCTTAAATGTCAATTAGATTTAAAATGTTTGATATAATATTTTAGGTCTTCTATCTCCTAACTGATTTTCTGTCAACTTGTATAATTGATTAACGAGGGAGAAGTATTGAAGTCTTTAGAAAAAAAGTGTCATTTTTCGTTGTTTTTTTTCTCAATTCTATCACTTTGTTTTTATGTGTTTCACTTCTCTGCTTTCCAGTCCACACAGCTTAGGACTTCTGTGTCCTCTTTGGATATTGTTAGCTTTATCGTCATGTGATGCTTTTGTTAACCATTGGTTAATTCTTTTGTTGTGAAGTCCATTTTGTCTGTTAATCTAGCCACTCTAGTTTCTTTTAGATGGTGTAAGACAGTGGATTTCTTGCCTTTTATTTACAGATAGCATGTAAGGGAATTTTGATGTTTTTAATCAAAATTTTTTCTGTTCTTCAGTTGGTGCGTTAATTATTATTTAATGTTTAAAATAATTCTTACTATTTTGAGAAAGAATCATGCATGTTACTCTCAATTAATTCTATCATTTCTAAAGTTTTTATTTGTTTGTTTTGGTCCTTCATCTGCATAGACTATTTCTGTATTTCTCTATTCCTCCTGTTTTTGTTTTGGTTTTTGGTTTGTTTTTTTGTTTTTATTTTAACAAGCCTTGGCCTGGATTGTGCAATCTTAGCCCATGTAAGCTAGCTCATTCTATTCCACAATTATGACCCCATATATAAGTACATCCCTTCGGAGTACTATTCTCCACACTACGCTGATGTACAGGCCACATGGAATGAAGTTCTTTTCTCTAACCCATGGCTACTGTCCTCCTTCCTGCTCTTGGCTTCTTCCTCTTTCTTCTTCCAGAGACGTCTTCTACCCATCAACCTCTCTCCTTCAGAAACTCATGTACCTTAGTCCTGCCTACCTCTCTCTGACTTTGCCCAATTGCAGGCCTCAGCACATATTTAACCAATCAGAGACAATGGTTAACAAGAAAGGTAGCATACCTTCAATTAGTGTTCAGCAAACAGGCTTCGGGGAGCAGGTTAGTTAACATTAGAATATAAAACATCACCCCACCAACTCCCTCCTTTTGTTTAACAAAAGGCTAATTTTTCAAAACTCATACAGTAAAAACAATAAGAACAAGTATGAAACAATCAAGAAAATCATATGTAAAAGTTACACACATAAGTTTAGCCTATTTAAATCAGGCAATTTGGTAGAAGAAGAAAAATCATCTATCTTGGTGTGTCTAAAGTTCTGAACCTAAATATTTTCAATCGTGTCCTATATTTATAAGCCAAAATATTTTATTTAGATTTGAAAATATCCTTTTAAAATCCTAGACAACTCAAGTTCAATTGAAATTTTGTATCTATTATGTCTTCAATCCCATCAAAGACATAAGAAGGGATAAAGTTATTATTTGAGTGAGTAGAAAACGTAGGAGAGCAGCTTCCAGAAAGGAAAAAAAATGACAGTTTGCTGCCTAGACAGTTCCAAATATCTCTTGATACCATTGGAGCATCATTTTCAGCCTGCTGGCCAAACATATCTCACTGACTAAATTGTGCAGCATGAAATAAGAAGGATTTGCTCACACTGTGTCTGCAGAAGTAGGCCATTGACTTACCTGCATTTAAGTTCTGGTCCATCTTTGGACTGTATATAATCGGTTAAGAAAGCAGGGCATTTTTGTCCAGTAGGAATTATCTCCTGATGGAGATTTTTGATGTTCATTGTCTCCTTTCAAACTAAATGGGAGCTGTCAGGAGTTGACTGTCTTAAGTCAAAAAATTCTTAAAATAATAAAAACAACTTTAAATGGCATTTTTATATGCCTCTGAGGGTTTTGAAGACATTTATTGATTTATTTATAAATATCCATGCATCTATCTATCATCTATCCATCCATCCATCCATCCATCCATCCATCTATCTCTTTTAGGGGCAAAATGCCTCTTAAAACCAGTTCTTCAGTGGGAGCGTGACACCTAAGGAGACTGGCTTGTCACCCTTTCTCTTTATGTAAATTTAAGATAATTTAAGATTATGTGTATTTTCCCATTAGAATGGTAAAGACATTATTATTTATTACTGAGCAAAATCTTACATAGTACCTTCAAGGAAAAATTATGTAATTTTGAATTCTAGACTGTCTTTAGCAAGCAGCCTTATCTTATCAGCAGGTTTCCCACTCTGTCTTCATTGTTTAGACTAGGCTGGTCTAGAATTCAAGAGATCTGCCTGTTTCTGCCTCCAGTGTGGTAGGATTAAGGCCGTGTGCCACTACCACCCTGCTCAAATATTTTACTTAAATCTCAGGTAATAGTAATTCTGTAACTAAGAGAACAACTCTAAACTGCAGTAACAATTCCAAATCTGTCTAAAATCCTCAAAAATCTCTCATATTTTAGCAATGCCGAACTACAAAAATATCCTTTCTACCTCCTGATATAGGGAAAATTAAATCTAAACAAAAGCCAAGCAAAGAAACATTTCAAAAGCTAGTCTAACTGTGCCATTCCATGCTGCAATTAAAGTTTTGTTCATTATTCCCTGGATTCTAGTTGTGTCTGCATTATATGGAGGGTCTATTCCAGATGGCCCTGACAAACACCTAGTAGCCAGAGAGCTGTGAACTCCAGGTACCATCAATTTTGTCTTACCTCTCTGGAAGAGTCCTTTTCTTTCTTCTTTTATTGTCATTGCAGGTAACTTACCATTCCATCTGCAAACTCTTTTCTTTGCTAACCCTATCCTAGTTCAATCTTTCTCAAAAACAATATACAGAACCACAATTGTCAGTGTAAAAATAATTTGCATGCTAAGAGAAACAAACTCAATTTGAATCCAAAGGTATTGAGACATTTTTATTTCCTCCATTTTTAATCTAGGCTGTTAATTTCACTCCTGAGCAATGTCTAGAAGGCTATTGGTTTTTTAGTACATAACCTTAGCTCCTTGCCACAAAAGAGTAGCTTCTCTTAAGGGAGCCATACTTTGAAATGCATTTGGCTTCATTTCCCAGCTCTTGAGCTAGGAAACCACCTTTTACCTGGGCCTTCTCAGGCTATAAGCATGGATTCTAATTGCTGTGATTGGGTGCCATTTGTAGAAAATGGCTAATTAAATTGTTCATCAATATTTACTTTGGGCACCATTTGTAGAAATAAATAAATTATTTACTGGTATTTAGATTATCATTACTTGGTTGGCAGTGTTAATCCTTAAACTGCCATTATAAGTGAGCACACAGACACCTGATGGATTTTAACAAGACTTGGCCTGGATTTTACAATTTTAGCCCATCTAAACTAGCTCATTCTGTTTCCTAAATATGACCCTGTATATACATGTGTCCCTTTGGAGTTCCATCCTTCACATTATGCTGATGTTCCAGGCCACGTGGAATGAGGTTCTTTTCTCTAACCTATGGCATATGTCCTCCTTCCTGCTCTTGGCTTCTTACTCTTTCTTCTTCAGGAGGCTTCTTTTTATATTCCTTCTTTTAAAAAATGTTTTTCTTAATTATCTTATGATTTACAACAGTAGCTGGTAATTTATGCACTGTTGGTCTGACCTGGTCATTCCAAACTTTGTTGTGTTATTGAGCTAAAAATATCTTTTAAGTAAACATTTGAAGTTTTTCAGCTTTTGTTTGTTTATTTGCTTCCTCTGATGTTGGAAGCAGAACCCGAGGCCTTGTGAATGCTAAGAATGTTCTGTATCACTCATTCCTTTAATGAATATTAAAATGCAGAAAAGCAATTTAAAATACACATATGCAAATGATAGGTAAATAGAATATAGATAGAGATTGGACTGGTACAGAATTCTGAGATCTTGATTATCTGGTCCTCATGTACAAAGTGATTCCTAGTTTTGCTTTTCTATGAGCACTTTCCACTAATTACACCCTCCCTTGGAGTTGTATGTTGACTACATAAGCCTTCCTCTGCTTAGCACACACACTGCCTCTTTCCATTGTGTTTTATGATACATTTATTATGCTTTGTACTTTCCTGAATGGTATAACACTGATAGTTTTGTATCAAGTCAATTATCTTTTATAATGAACAATAACATTTAAAGTCCTTCATAAGTGTCTTTATTTTAATCATTTCCAAGTGTAGAGCTTCATTTCTTTTTTACAAAAAAACTCACTTTAACTGTCTTTATAACATAGACATCTTTCTAACAGACCTATGAGGTTTTACTTATTAAAGTTTATCGTTTGAAAAAGACACCTTCCCTTCACTGGGCTTTGAGTCTCAGATTTTAAAAATAAAGACTTTCCTTCAAGCATTTAAGGATTAAATTTTGGTGTTCTATAGATTCTGACGCACCACATGATTCTGATCAGTTATCCTTCATGTCTTTGTACCTGAACAGGCACTGAGTCTCATTTCCTTGTGATTAGACACAGCTTTTATTTCTATTGGCCATTCATTTTAAGTATTTGAGCTACCTTGCCAAGACAATATGGTTATTGCAGCAAGTAGGCTGTGTCAAGGTATGCACATTGAGAAAAACAATTCACACTATAACTCTGAGACTTGCCAAAGGAAGAAGAGAGGATGAGAGTGATGGAGGGAGCTAGACCTTTTCAGTTGACTGGAGGCTTTAGGTGGTATTTGAAGACTCAAAATAAAATAAACTGAAAATAGTTCCACTAAGACACTAATAGCACATTTTTTGATACTTGCAGATAAGAAATCAACTCTGATCACCCTTCTACCAAGTTTTTCATAGAATTTATTCTAGCCTGGAGATATTAAATGCAATTGTAGGAATTAAACCTGCAGAATCTACAAAAGACACATTGTAGAGGATGAGATTTACTTCTCAGACCAGGTGTGTGTCAGAAAAAGGGAAATGCAGGGTCAAAACTACTTTAGACTGACTGTGGCCTTACCAATGGGTGAACAAAGGGTCAATGCAGAGTGAGTATTATGGGGAGGAGGGTGGTTGTCTGGAGAGAGAAAAAGAAAAAGGGCATGGGAATACATAGGATATCTAAAGCTGTAAATGGAACAAGCTTTTCTTCTGGTCCAAACACCTTATTAATTTTGGAGAATGTGTCCTTTTACCATCACTTTTCACAGGACTTACTCACAAAGCTCTTTTAAATTCAGTTCTTTATATGAAGAATAAACTCATAATAAATAAACCATAGTCTTTCTTTCAAGGACCAGAAAATATACCATGTCTCATAGAGTGGATACTCTTCCTGGAAGTTAGTGTGGGGGGGGGTGGTTACAGACACTATAAGCTAGAATGTTTACATCCATCATTATCCCAGTAAATCAGATTGGCAAGTGTTCTTAACCAACACACAGCTTGATAGACTGTTAACAGATATGTGAGAAAATTCTGACTAATATTGTGTAAATTTTCTAACAAAAATAGCTGGGAATCTATCTAATGTACAGTAGTGTCTGTTAAGTTACTGCTCCATTGCCAGTAAGGTCAGTCAGTATTCAAGGCCAACGGAATCTCTGGCCATCCTGTGAACCTTATCTTGTAATGATTTTCTTTCAACCAAGGTATAATGTATAATAGCCATGAGGCTTACTGATGTGGGTTCCTGGCAAATAGAACAGTTACTATTTGGAAATGAGTGAAATTTACCCTGTAGAAGGTAGAGTACAACATTGTTGGACAGAGTTGATGGCATATCTACATAGTGAAGATGGAGAAAGAATGAAAGAGGAGGAAGTAAGTTAGCAGGGTGGAATGTAGGCTCATGCCTTCAGTGTTTGTGAGTCATGAATGACTCTTTTTTTTTTTTTGCCTTATTCAGACAAATGAATCTTCAAAAACACATCCTCACAATGCTCATTTATTCATAAGCTTTTCTTTAAGACTTCAAGGAATAACTTAGATGTGTCATGAAGTTGCCCAATGAAGATCACAGTTGTCATCATCAGAGCCAAATGAAATGAACACAAAGGCAGTTAACTCCTATGGCAGCATACAGAAGTAGATATTCACGGATCCATCAATACAAGTAACTGCTTCATGCTTAACCATAAAAGATGTGTTTTGTTTTTAGCTTTAGTCTTAATGTTTTAATTTTACAATTTTGTGAGAAAATTTTCTTTCAAATAAATGCCATACGTTGCTGATAAATGTGTTACACTTGAAATCCTCGCCAAGGGCTAGTTATAAATTGATATCGATTATGGATAATGTTTACCTACTGATTACCTATAAAATATACAACCTTGGAAAATATCAGAATGACAACACATTTTCTATGTATATTATTATTACATTTATGTACATGTAAATACACAAATATACATATATAATTTATTTGTGTTCATGTATATATAACCTAGTAAGTCCATTTTGTGTTGTTTATGGTACATGTGTTCAGAGATGACCACTCAAGATTGGATATCTTATGCAGGAGCTCACCCTTGGAGGAAACTAATTCTCTTTTTCTCATGGGCCACTGACCATCTGTAGGTCTTCATCTGGGGTGGTACCATGTGGAACTTCCCTTGTCCATTGTGGCATGTGAACTGTTGTCATTGTTATTCTGATATTGTTCAGGCTTCCCTACTGTTGTGATTTCATGGGTGGATTTTTCCTCTTCTATGTAGAGGATACTATCTAATAACAGGAGTCTTGGACTTCTGACCATGTCTCTCCCACCTTTTTCAGGCTTAGGTGTAGGGATTAAAGTGCAGCTGTATCAGCTGGGGTTGAGCAGCTCACAGTCTCATATTCTCTGCATTTTAGTTATTTTGGATCTTTGTAGCAGTGTATATCTGTTGCAAGAAGTTTCTTTGATGAGGATATGAAAGCTACACTAATCCATGGGCATAAAGGTAAGTATTTAAAATATAGTTAGAAATTATATTAGTTTAGAGAAATGTCAGTCCTTTCTTCTCTTCTCAGATTTATGAACTCTCCAGCCATGGCTAATTAGACAGGTTTATAGCACCAGGCATGAATCCCTCATTGAGAAGGCCTTAATTCCAATTAGATAAAATTAATTTCTTACCCTCAAGATAAAAAAAAATTGCTACTATTTCACTATTGTGCATATCTTGTATTTGTGTGGGCATACACTGACATGACATGTAAATACATATAATATTTTACATAAGTTTATAAAATAACATGCTTCCTTATAGCTTTTCTGAAAAACATTTTATATAATGTTAAGATATATTTAAAAGTGAAAAAGTACCGAAAATTTTTATAATATATTAAATAACATATGATATATCAAAAAGATTTTCAGAAGTGTTCCCTACAATATGACTCAAACAATTGATCTATTTTTACCTAGTAAGTCATTTATCCTATAGGGGATATTTCCTATAAATGTGTACTTTTAAACTTTAGTGTTCCTAGAATCTTCTAAGAAAACATGGTGATGAAGATACTTCAATAAACTTTAGATGTTATTTTAAAGTTAAGTAACTTTTGTCCATATGCTGTCTGGATTTTAGTCATAATCAAACATATACAAATATTTACCATATTTCCTGTTTTCCATATCTAAGCTGAAAAGTTTTAGAATATTGCTCATTTATGTACTGTACAATCTAAATAATGCTACTTTAATATTATTACAAATGTTTTAGTGTTGTGTTATTAATTTACCAAAATTGAAAAGGAAAACAATGCATTTATTTTATCCAATGACTACTATATCACAAATACTCAAAAAAGACAAATACTGAACATGCAACATTTTTCCAGATATAATTTAATTCAGTTTTTCATATATGAGCCTAAAAAATGCAAAAGTTGATTAAGTAAAAGATCTATTTTACTCAAATTCTTGTCATGAGGAATCATCTAATGAAAATTAAAATACATCATTCTTATCTTAATATGACAAATGTTACCACTATTGATGACCCTGAATAATTATTCAATCACCTCAATGTTTTTATATTCAAATAAGACATTTACAAAATAGTTGCTGGCATGCTGTGTGACCTGGTGCCATTCACTTAACCTCTCTGTTTCTTGATAGTAATCAGATTAAGATTAATTACAAATGCATGCTTTGCAAGCATTGGAGGAAATGAAAGGAGTCTGTAAACTAAATTAGAGTTTGCAATATGCCCTAGACATTCAAACTATATTTTAATGTGAAATCAAAAAGTATATGCCAACATATGAATTAAATGATAAACCTGGAAGTCAAAGTAGTTTTAGTTTAAAAATTAAAGTTAAACAGAATTTTCCTTTGGTTTATAATTGATAATGAATGACTAGAGGGGCAAAAAGGATCCAACTTAAAATCAAATTATTTTCTCTGCTTTAAGTATACATTTTTTTTTCTCAACAAACCACAGTGATTGATAACACCATTATTTCGAATCTCTTGACTCCTCTGAGGAATCAAGATTCCTGATTTCTTGTCTGCTAGGCGCTAAATAACGAGCTCTTCCTTGATTAATTTGGCTGCAAAGGTTTGAGCATTCATAGCATTCTGCCTATGAAGAAAAAAGGCTTAGAGTGTATGACTTCTTGGAGTAATTTCAGAATTAGCAGGCTATGAATTATGGTCATTCAAACTGTTCTTACAACCTTTTCAATTCTATCTGACTTTCAAAACTACATACACGTACATTGGTTTAAAAATAAGAAGTAGGTTAAAAACCAGCTGCTGTGGGTTTGTATCCCACAAGGAGCAGGGTTCCCCAGCGGCTGTCACTTTGTATCCATCAGGAGCCCCTGCTCCTCTCAGGTTATAGTCCATAAGGAAAAAAGGTGCTGAGCTCCCATCTCTGTGTTAAGAAACGAGGTTTCACAGCTTTTCTAGACTCGGGGATAAACTAGCTTTTAGACATCTCTTGGCCATGCCTGTCACAGGACTGTCTGGATTGGAAGATGACAGATGGGATGTTACCTTTAAGACACTGTTTACCCATTGAGAACATTCCTATCTACTAACCACCTTTCAAGGCCACAGATGGGTGGTTATGTTGAGCACTTTGTCCTCTCATTAATGTTCTTAGTTGTTTTTGGACCTGAAGTTTAGTCTGTGGATGGGCCACTCTTTTACTACAACATGCCAAGTTCCCAGCACACTTGTGTTGCCTCCTGAAACCTAAGATCTGATTCCTTCTATTGCCTGCACTGTGAGGTCTCCCAGCTCCCTGTTCCCATTTAGTGTGACATGCTATGAGCAGCTGCACTCACCTAATCCAGCTCCCACCTCTCCTCACCATATGCACATATTTAATAAGTTGCATGTGGCCAGTCAGTCATGAACCATTTATAATTTAAGCCATTTATAAATTTAAGGCTTACCCACATTCCAAAGATTTGACTGTTATTTGTGGGCTACTTCATCTGCTTTTACTTGCAAACCAACCTTCATCCACTCCAACAGAAGCAATCACCAGCCATCTGTCAATCTGAACTCACTTGCCTCTGAACGGGAAGGGAAGCCTGATGCTCTTGCTTAGGTATTATGAGCGCTGCCCCTCTGACACCTCCCTATCTCTTTTCCATTCATGTTAGTGTTGTTAACAAGTATCCTCGATGATGGTTTCTGTGCTCTGTGACTTGTCTTCTACACAGGTATTTTCAGCCTGGCTACATTTTTGAGAGAAAAGTGGTGCCATCCCATTTACCTTGTCACTTTTAGGTATAAGCAGAAGCAATGAGAGTTTGGCCAGAATAAAAAGCAGAACAATAATTTATCTGTAGGTAATTTTTTTTCGAGCTTTACAAGAGGAAGAACTCATATGTTAACCACATGTAATAACCAAGATAGGGTTTTATTGTCAAAGATAATTCTTAACTTTATTTTCTTATCAATTGTCATCTTGTGTCATATTCACAAAACTCTTTTAGAGAAACAGAAATCTCAAAATAAAATACACTCAATTTCTGTGCATTAATGTGCTAGTGTGGGGTAAAACTAAACACTCAAATTAAATAGGATTATGTGAATAGTATAGTCTGTTTCTGATTAACTCAGAAATCATTACCTGAAAAGCACATTTTGTAAAAATAAATGCAGGGACCTCTAATATGAAGTATGTTGAACAGCTGACAAGGTGACTATATCTAAGATGATGTATATGTTTTGCCATTAAATCTTGTCATAGGAGAATTTTATTAATTATAAACAATTGATGAAATGACTTTTACCTTCAGTGCTTTACCCATAATGATTTAATAAAATGTTTGAAATATTCTTTTGTTCTATAATTTTCTATTTTTCATATTCAAGACAACTATGAAGTTCTCAGAAAGACTGTGAAAGACTTAATGAGACATTTATATGCTCTATGCATTTTATATTTAGCTGATAATATAATGAGGCCAAGGCACTGAAATAAAACATTCCTAACATTTCACATAATTTTCAACTTCCTCTCCACCATTTTTGGTATTTCTGCAGTGTTCCAACTTTTTGATGTTTTGAACTTTACCATCACTATCAATATTTGTTACACTACTTGCAGCATGCTGGGAAATCTTATTCTGAAAAATGTATTTTCACCTAGTAGTGAGTTTATTATTAGGTCTAATAAACAAAGCAATTTGCTTTAAATTTGATTTTCTGTAATGCTATACGTGATTACTTTTGCTGACTCTGATGTTGCTTTTGTACACCTTAGAACTGTATTACATAAAAATGACTTTTTATTTCTCCAATTCTTTAGAAACTATGCATGCATATATACTTTTTTCTTTTGAACATGAAATTACTTGATGATGATAATATCATATAAATAAATAGTACGTCTAGTTGATATATTATGCCCTCCAAATACCTGAAAATATTTATTAACACATAGTAATAAATTATTAATAAATATTCGGTATATAGTATTAAAATGCTAAAAGAGAAATGCATAAAATTCTTAGTTAAGTTTTTAGACAGTTAAACATTGCTTTGAAAAGAAAATTAAAACAATGTAGAAAATCACATTTATTTTCCTAAACCTATTTCATCTTTTTAAGATATATGGCTTATATATTTCCTTCTTATTTCATATGATAATACATTGTTCATCTAAAGATTGGTATATGAGTGAAACTACAGAATTTTTCTTTCATCACAGATCAAAGTTGAGAATAGTTAGAAAATAGATATATTAAGTATAAACATTGTGCAAGCAAACTATAAACTTTACGCAAGCAATCATTGGTTTATTTATTTGCAAAATGAAGTTTAACTTATTGAAACTTGTAAGTATCAATAAAAAAATGAGTCCTAACGAATGATTATGAACCAATATGCCTGATTTATGTCTATCTTTCAATCAATCAGTTAATCAATCAAAAGAGTGATAATCACATCATATGCCTTACAGAATGACTTGTAGACATAATAAATCAATATGCTTCAAGCTAAAAAGATCACTATATAATTATAAGGAATTATTATTTTGTTCACATCTCTAGGAAGGTGATTCGTATACCCTAGAAGTCTATAGAATTATGGCTAAGATAAAGTACATGTAAGAAGATTGGCATTGAAGTACATCTCTGTCTTGGTCTTCTCCTGTCCTAAAACATTCTGGGAAATTCTCTAGACCAGTAGTTCTCAACCTGTGGGTCATGACCCCTTTGTTGTTGAACAACCTTTTCATAGGGTTCACCTAAGACCCTTGAAAAACACAGATATTTACATTGCTATTTATAAGAGAGGAAAATTACAATTTTGATTTAACAACAAAAATAATTTTTTTTTGGTTGGGGTCACATCCCATGAAGAACATTGAGAACCACTGCTCTAGATTAAGTGAACATTGAAAATATAATGTTGGTTGACACATTTTATAGGGGCAAGGGAAACGTGCAATACTATAGAGAGCACTTATGCTCTTTTGAATACAAAATATGGAAATTGGGTCTATTTTTACTCAATTCAAAAACTACTTCAGAAGAAATTGAAATCACAACTACTACGAACATTTCATGGTTCTCAACCTAAAATGGTCTCTTGTGTCCCAATTCAATGGAAATTTTATATTTCCCTTCCTTGGATTATTTTGAAATACAATTGAATATACAGAGTGAATTAGAATAGATTTGCTGTATTTGGGCACAAATGTCCAAAGACTATAAAAGAGAAATGCGATGTAACTTGAAGTAATAAATAAACATTAAAAAAGAGAGAGAAACGTTAAGAAATTAATACTGGAAAAGCTGAAGTTTTCGTTAGTGTTGGGTAAGATAATTGTGTGAATGTCATCTTCCTCATGCCTTAATGTAAAGTTCTGAGACAGAGATAGAAAGAGCAAAACTCTTATATGTTGGGTCTCAGGTAAGAATGGAAGAAAATCATTATATGTCAGGAATAGAATTTTATTCTTAGAAGAAAAATGAATAGTTGCAAGACAGCTGAGAGGGAAGTTCCTGTATTGTGTTCATGAAACCTTTAGCAGTAACCTCCAGAGAAAATAGAAAACTCCACAGAGAAAGTTAACATTGAATTGGTCTAAAATGACATAGGACACAGAATGCCGAACTAAAAAAAAAAAAAAAAAAGTTTAAAATGCTCAGGTAAATTACCCTCTGCCAAAAAGAAACTAAATATGAGGCATCAATTCCCCAATGGACAATGTTGAAAATTGATTTTAGGGTCCCTTCCAACTGTACATAAATAGAAAAGTATATTAGTGGTTGAAGATTTTCCAATTGTTTTGGGCACTGCTCTATGAATAGACTACATCATTGGATTTGTCATTGAGTAAACTTTATGAGAATATTATAGACTGACATGAAAAAGTCACATAAAACCTTACAAAATTTTATATGACATGTTCTTAAAAAGTTGTGTATATGGATATTATAAAGTAATAAAATATTGAAGAACCTCTTACATTGGTCTAAATTGTCACTGCTATATCACTGTAATCAACAAATAGATGGAACAATCTTATCTTAAAGATAAATACATTAGAAACTTTTGGTAATAAAATTACTGTTTGGCTCAATTTTAGCATTTGACTCAAAAGATTAAGGCAACTTATAAGAGCAAAATTTTTTTCACCACTTAAAAACAGGGTCTTATTTTCACTTCTTCTGCTTTTTTTCTTTTTGTCAAAGAACCTTTTCACACTTCTTTAATTTCTTCTTCTGGATAACAGCTGGGAAATGGTCAAAAGGCAAAGATGAGGAGAAAAGTAAAGAGGAAGAAGCCACAGGGTGTAGATAATCCACAAACAGGCTAATTGGTCCCTGGGTAATTACTGACTCTTCAGCAGATCTGCAATTGAGATTTCCAGGGAAATGAAAATACTGTATTTATATCTGTTCAAATTTCATTTTCCAGAATAGAAGTGTTAATCAGATGGGTTTAAATATTTGATAAAGCCTCTGAGGTGTAGCCACTTTTGAAATGTTTGAACTGTCATTGTCTGCCTTACCAGGTGGTTATTTTTTCATCACTTGCAACAGAACAAAATCTTAATATAACTGGAGAAAAAGATATCTACCCTGTATCTTATTTTGTTTCTTTGTATTATAATTTTGACCCATTAGTGGCATGTTATATGATAATATTCTATTACTTTATCATTAGAAAAAAACAGTTTCATCTACTACAAAAAAATATTCTGCAGCATCAACAGTTTGGTGCATTCACAAAAACAGGTACATGTTGCTGGGCTCCTGAAAGTTTTGAACTGGGTCACAGAAGAAACACAAGCAATCCTAAATTATAAACTTTGCCTTAAACAGCTACCACTCCAGTAAGGGGGTGGGGGAGGGGGAGGCGTGTTAGAGAGACCCATAACTACTATGTGTAATCTTGTTCTCTAAGAATATGGAAGCGGAGCACACTACTATTCACTACTATATATGATGCAAGTCAATGCATTATTCTTGAAATGAGGAGGAGAGAAAAGATTGCTGTGTTGAAAACTTTATTTGATTTAGGTCTCCAAATATTGTGAAATCTTTTTTTTTAGATTGTTATGAATGATAGAAAATGACCTAGCATGAAAAGGAATGAAGGAATTGGATGCTGGAAGCAAAACGTATTCTGGGGAATTATGCAGAGGGCTGACTAAAGCCTTCAGTTTATGTACGTGAGTTGTTACACAGAGGTTAAATCTTAAGCTTTGAATTTTGGGCAGAAAATGAATCGGCACTGGATATTTCTGAGAAAAGCAGTTGTTCTTTGAAAATGTTTAACTTGCTGCCATGAGTGATATTGAAAAGAGAATTTAGAAGGGAGACAACTTCACTGGTCTCTGAAATACAAATTGAAAGAAAGCCAGGATGATTGTCTTAGAAATTATTGAGTGAATAGATTTAAAGCATACTGCAACTTTTGTAGATATACAATTTGAAGAATATTTGTATATTTCCTGGGGAGGGGAAACAGTAAGTGAATGACAATATTTCAAAATGGCTTTGTGAAAAATGTGACTACATTCAGCAAAATAAGGAGACCAAAAGAGGACTTGTTTGTGCCTAGAAATTGTCTGCAATTATACATGTCTCCTTGAACTACAATACTATTAACCAACTTGTCCATTAACAGATGTGTTAATGTGCTTGGGTTTATAGAGAGAATATGATATTAAAAATAATATCTTTGCCCCAATGACATTAAGATAAATAAATCAAGTTAAACACCAAAGATTGGAATAATGTTTAAATTTGGAATCTTGACCAAAAACCATCTGAGCCACAGATCTGAGAAATAACAGTAATTTCCTGAAAGCCAGTACAGGCAGTAAATGGTCCTGGAAACAAATGCAGAAAGAAAATGTGTTCACATGTGTTCTATGTCATGAACACTAAGCCTTGAGCAATTTAGCACAACAGATCTTACTTGAGCATAAATATTCCCAGAAACTATAGGAACCCAATATAAATCTATCTTTAGATTCCACCCTACACATTTTGGATCTTTAGTTTTTCTGGTTATCTACTTTATTTTAGATATTTAGAATCAAAACAATATGTTTCCAAAAGTATACATAAGTTTGGGTGTTGTGAAAGAAAAAAATGACATTAATGGGAACCATGAAGAGAAAAACTACTAAATATTAATACAAGCTCTCTTTAGGAAGCAAAGTATATCAACTCTGTATTATGAATAAAATTTGCTAAACTCACATTGGAAGTGGGAATCAGATGTGGAACACTTTGTTCAGAAAGCATATGGCTCTGTGTTTGATCCAAACATAGAAAAAGGTAGACAGACTCAAATGACAAAACATGCTGGCAAGGTTGTGGAAAAGGGGAACACTCCTCTATTGCTGGTGGGAGCACAAGCTGGTGCAACCACTATGGAAAGCAGTCTGGCAATAACTTAGAAAACTTGGAATAGCTCTACCTCAAGACCCAGCCATATCACTTCTGGGTATGCATACAAATGATTCCTCACCAAACCACAAGAACGTTTCCTCATCTATGTTCATAGCACCCTTATTTGTAATAGCTAGAAACTGGAAACAACCCAGACATCCCTCAACCAAGAAATGTATATATATATAAAACCTGTGGTACATCTACACAATAGAATACTATTCAGCCACCAGAAACAATGAAATCATGCAATTTGCAGCCAAATGGATGGAACTAGAGAAGCTCATCCTGAATGAGCTAACCCAGACTCAGAAGGATGCACATGGTCTCTATTCACTTATAATTGGATCTTAGCCATATAGTACAGGATAACTATACTACAACCAATGCACCAAAGGGAACAGGAACGTAGACTTTGTTTCCTGTCAATGAGATACTCTGCCCTAGTGGTGCTGCCATGTAGGCCCCCAGTGTATGAGGAGGTTCTTGGCCCTCATATGACTGCTGAACTGGGATGGGGGACTGATATGTAGGTACACCCCACTCTGAATGAGTGGGATGGAAGGAATAGGGGTTAGAGGGTGGGAGGGCAGGACTGGGAGGGGTGGAAAGAGGGCACTGTGATGGAGATGTAACCTGAAGTAATAAACATTAAAAAAAGAAATAAAAACAAGACGGAAAAAAAAACAAAGAAAAAGGTAGACAGAAAGAAGGGTGAGGGGGGAGGGAAAAATAATGAAGGTAGAAAGAGAGCAGAATGGAGGTATTTGCTATTTCCTTTGGTTTGATTAATGGGAAGTGGTCTTAAATTTGCCTATACATATGTCGTACAAAATACAAAATAACATTATTCTGTTACATCACATCTCCACATCCCACAGGACACTAATCTATAATCTACAAACTTCTCTCTTCTTCTTTCTCTCTCTCTCTCTCTCTCTCAAACATACACACACACTCTAAAGGCACAGAATACAAATTTACAATATTCGTTTGGGATATTGAATAAATCCTTCTTATTTTTATTTGAAATTTTTCTTATTGATTTCTCTCTAAGAACTCTCCCTTTGAAATGCTGTCTATAGCTCTGCATGTGAGCAAAATTTATTTATTTAAGAGATGACTTTTGAACTGTGGGTACACTCATTAGGCTTCAATATATATGATGCAAGTCAATATCTAAAGTACTATGCTATAAGGAAAATTATCCTTATGTCATCCTGATACACCCCATTCCTATCAGTTGGAACTTCAGTGTTTCATACCCCCATCTTCCTCCAACAATCCAATTTGAGTTCATAATTCTGCTTCCTTTCATTGCCACTCCAATATATAGTAGACAAGCTCCTATTTAGCATCACTGATGAGAGATTTTAGGATTATTGTTCTCCTTAAAAAAAATAAGGAAGCTGATAAGAAAACCAAAGACTTCTGCTTGGAACACTTGACAGATTGATCAAGGAATCTCAATGAAAATGAGTATAGTCTACATTTAAAAACAGTTTGTATTTCAACCTCAGGACTTGACTGCCATGCAAGTCTCCCTCTCAAAAGTTTACACTGGAAATGTTTCTCCAGTTAACATCATATTCACAGTACTATAACTGAGCAAAGTAAAATATATTTGGAATAAAGTGAATTAAGGCAAAATTTGGATGTTTAGTAGTGATGCTACGTGAGCAAAAATATTTTTGTTTTCATATCTTTATTTTATAGTTAACATTCTTTAAAGAGATGTGATTTTTATTGCTAATTTATTTACCAGTAACTAATATTAATTGGAAACACAATTGATAGTCACATGCCCCAACTAGCTGTCAATTTAAATTAATTACATTAATTCATTAGTCTTTTTTCCCTTTAAGGTCCCAACTCCCTGTGTGTAAATTTAGAGTCTAATAATTTAAGGAATCTATGCAAAATCATCAGTGACATAAGATTCAAGCCTAGCGCGTTTCTGCCTCCCTTTACTTTAGCCTCTCATCTTCGATTGTCAACACAGTCCAACCTCTCTCAGCGCTGCTAGAATTGACGCTGGAATCTGAAGTACTATTTGTCTTAATCCAATATTTGTCTCATTCCCAGTTCTTACTCTCTATATTTACCTTATTCCTGAGTGTTTTAATTTTTGTATTTGTTATATGCCGTTTCTCCTCGCAAAGCCTCATCTTCTCATGATTGTTCTTGTGGCTATAAATGACCGCTCAGCGGATGCATGTGTAATGCAGGACATTGCCAACGTCCACTTGAAGGCTAGATGAGCACAGCAGGTGAATCTCAATTACCAAGTCATTGCTCTCAAACTTTGTGAGTGTAACTAGAAGTGATGAATACTTATTTTGGTCTGACTTGGTTAAATCAGAGGCCAGGAAAAATAATGTAGCTCCTTATCTATGGTTAACTACTATAGCCTCAATTTCAATTTTCTTCCTTCATTTCCTCTTCCCCTCCTTTAATCTCTTTCTATTCTTTCTATCTCTTCAAAATATAAGTAACTTTGATTATTAGATTTTATGTAGAGTTGTTAAACTATGTCAATTTACACCAGGAGAAGAAAAAATATTTCAAATCTCACACATTGTTCAGTGAGAATCAAGTCACAGAATGACAAGGAAAGACTATGCTCTTTGCTTAATATAATTCTTACTGTAATAATATCAAATATATCACAAATTAATCTAGGTGTAGTTTTCATGAAATAAAACTTTTGATCATGATCTATACTAAAGAATAGAGTGATTTTAATAGCTAAGCTTTAATGACTGCTGAAATATAATTCACTAAATTTACTCTCACTTTACAAGCTAAACTTATTTTTATTTAAAAAATAATTGAAAACTTCTTTAAATTTCAGAAATAATTGTAGCTGGTGTATATAAATAGATGTACAAACATTCTTTTAATCAAAGTAGTAGATACAGTTGGGAAAGTAAGGAAATACCAGTTGAAAAGATCCCTACTAGAGAGACTTCATTTCCTGGAACTTAGAAAACATGTACAAGAGAAGATGGGTGAAATCAGAGATTATCAGAACAGTCATTTTTCCCCCAATGATTGTAAATGTTTATCAATAGTTAAAATTCATTTATGGGAAAGAAATAAATTAAGATTTCAATTTATTCATTTATTTATTCGTGTATTCATTAATTTTTAATTATGTGTCTGTGCACATGTGACCTTTTCATATAGATGATTGCATGTGTGTGTGTGTGTGTGTGTGTGTGTGTGTGTGTGTATAAGCCTTTAGTTGACATCATGTATGTTCTGATTGCTCTCTACCTTGTATTTTGAGGCAGGGTCTCTCCATTCATGTAGATTGACAATTTTGATAGTATGGATAGCTTGTTCTGGGAAGTTTACCTCTGCCCTCACTTACTAAAAGATACCCAGTAGGCCACATTCCCTGACCATTTTCATATGCAGATCTGGGGTCATTTTCATACTGCTCAGAAAATTCTTCAAAAGTTGGGCTACCTCCCTAGCCCAAATACAGTGATTCAAATGTATTTTATACTTCTAAATGAGAAACTGAGTCCATTTACTTAAGCAATGTTACTGATGTGATTAACAACAACAAAGAGAGAGAGAGAAAGAATGGGATTATTTAATGACATATCAGTGGTAAAATTATGATGGCATGACTGTGCCTTCTTGACTCCACTAGGGAGTGAAGAGCTAATGTTGGGAAATAGAGGGAGGTGCTTGACATAAAGAGACAGTGACCTTTTTAATTGTCTTATTGCTCTAGCAAGAACTTCGAGTACTATATTGAAGAGATATGGTGAAAGTGGGCATCCTTGTCTTGTGCCTGAGTTTAGAAGAAATGTTTCAAGTTTCTCTCCATTTAATTTGATGTTGGCCACTGGCTTGCTGTATATTGCCTTTATTATTTCTAGGTACAATTCTTGTATACCTGTTCTCTCCAGAACTTTTAGCATGAAGGGGTGTTGGATTTTATCAAATTTTTTTTCTGCATCTAGCGAGATTATCATGTGGTTTTTTTTCTTTCATCTTGTTTATATGGTGAATTATGTTGATATACTTTCATATGTTGAACCAACCCTGCATTCCTGGGATGAAGCCTACTTGATCATGGTGTATGATACTTTTGATGTGTTCTTGAATTTGGTTTGTTAGTATTTTATTAAGTATTTTTGCATCTATTTTCATGAGGGAAATTGGTCTGAAATTCTCTTTCTTTGTTGGGTCTTTGTGTGGTTTAGGAATCAGGGTGACTGTGGCCTCATAGAATGAGTTTGGCAGTGTTCTTTCTGATTATATTTGGTGAAAGAGTTTGAAGAGTATTGGTGTTAGCTCCTCTTTGAAGGTCCGCTAGAATTCTGTGCTAAAGCCATCTGGCCCTAGGCTTTTTTTTGGTTGGAAGATTTTTAATGACTGTTTCTATTTCCTTAGGGGTTATAGGGCTGTTTAATCTGTTAATCTGATCTTGATTTACCTTCGGTAGGTGGAATCTATCAAGAAAATTGTCCATTTCACTTAAGTTTTCAAAATTGGTGGAGTATAGATTTTTAAAGTAGGACCCAAATATTCTCTGGATTTCCTCAATGTCTGTTGTTATTTCTCCCTTTTCATTTCTGATTTTGTTGGTTTTGGATATATCCCTCTGCCTTTTAGTTAATTTGGCTAAAGGTCTGTCTATTTTGTTGATATTCTCGAAGAACCAACTCTTGGTTTTATTGATTCATTGTACAGTTCTTTTTATTTCTAAGTTGTTGATTTAAGCCCTGAGTTTGATGATTTCTTACCTTCTGCTCCTCCTGGGAGTGTTTGCTTCTTCTTTTTTTTTTTTTTTCCAATTCACCCAGTTTAGCTGTTAATTTGCTAATATGAGCAGTCACAATTTTCTTTTTGAAGACACTTAGTGCTATGAACTTTTTTCATAGCACAGCTTTCATTGTGACCCATAGGTTTGGGTATGTTGGGCCTTCATTGTCGTTGGATTTTAAGAAGTCTTTGATTTCCTTCTTTATTTCTTCCCTGACCCAGTAGTCATCCAGTAAAGAGTTTTTCAATTTCCATGTGTGTGCAGGCTTTCTGTTGAATCTTTTGCTGTTGAAGTCCAGCTTTATTCCATGGTGGTCTGATAAGATACAAGGGGTTATTTCAATTTTCTTATATCTGTTGAGACTATCATTGTGTCCAACTATATGGTCAATTATGGAGAAGGTTCCATGAAGTGCTTTCCTTTGTGTTTGGGTGAAACATTCTGTATATATCTGTTAGGTCCATTTGGTTCATGATCTCTGTTAGACTCATAATTTCTGTTTGGCTTCTGTCTTGATGATCTGTCCATTGTTGTGAGTGGGGTGTTGAAGTCTCCCACTACTAATGTGTTGGGATCGATGTGCGATTTAAGTTTTAGAAACGTTTCTTTTAGAAATGTAGGTGCCTTTGTATTTGGGGCATAGATGTTCAATATTGAGATCTCTTCTTGATGAATATTCCCTTTAACGAGTATGTAATGCCCTTATCTGTAAGGCAAAAGACACTGTCATTCAAAAAAAAAAAAAAACTGAAGCCTATAGACTGGGAGAAAATCTTCAACAACCCCACATCTGACAGAGGGCTAATATCCAAAATCTACAAAGAAATCAAGAAATTAAATGCCAAGAAACCAAATAATCCAATCAAAAATTGGGGGACGGAGATAAATAGAGAATTCACAAAGGAGGAATCCCTAATGGCCGAGAGACACTTGAAGAAATGCTCAACATCCTTAATCATCAGAGAAATGCAACTCAAGACGAATCTGAGATTCCATCTCACACCTGTCAGAATGGCTAAGATCAAAAGCTCAAATGACAGCACATGCTGGCGAGGGTGTGGAGAAAGGGGACCCCTACTCCATTGCTGGTGGGAGTGCAGGCTTGTGCAACCACTATGGAGGTTAGTATGGTGATACCTTAGAAAACTTGGAAGAGCTTTGCTTTTGGACCCAGCCATACCACTTCTGGGTATACACCCAAATGACTCCTCACGGAATCACTACGAAGTTTCCTCATCTATGTTCATAGCAGCCTTATTTGTAACAGCTAGAAACTGGAAACAACCCAGATGTCCCTCAACGGAAGAATGGATTAAAAAACTGTGGTACATCTGCACAATGGAATATTACTCAGCTATCAGAAACAATGAAATCATGCTGTTTGCAGTCAAATGGATGGAACTAGAATAGTTCATCCTGAGTGAGCTAACCCAGACTCAGAAGGATGCACATGGCATCTATTCACTTATAGTAGGATTTTAGCTATATAGTACAGGATATTTATACTACAACCAACGCACCAAAGGGAACACAGACATAGACTTTTTATTTTTTTGTTTGTTGGTTTGTTTTTTAGTTTTCCCTCTCTGGCAATAAGACACTTTTCACTGGTGGTACTGCCTTCTAGGCCCCCAGTGAATGAGGAGGCTCTTGGCCCTCATATGACTTCTGAACTGGGGCGAGGGATTGTTATGTAGGGATACTCCATTCCAGAGGAACAGGATGGAAGGGTTAGGGGGTAGAGGGTGGGAGGGTGGAGCTGGGAAGGGAGGAAAGAAGACAATATGATGGAGATGTAACCTGAAGCAATAAATAAATAAATTTATTTATTAAAAAAAGAGACAGTGACATACCAATGCATACTTAGGAGTGAAGAATAAGGAAAGAAATCAAATGACAGAAATAAATGTCAAATGGCTAGAAACATAGTATCTATAAAGTGCAATATATAGTTTTCTTGTAGATTTAGAAATTGAAAGTAATAGATAATTATCAGGAAAACTTTGGTATCTCCTCAAGTACATTTTTGGTTCCAACCAGAATTACTTACATTGAAATTTAAAAGCTATACTAACAAAAATAGTTATCTACTTTGTTTTTTGGTCTCAAACAGTTAAACCATATATTGACATATACTTCCTGAACTTACTTATTGGCCACTAATATTTTAAATGCATGTTTATATCATAAATGTACAGAAATAGAATATGGGGAGAAGTAGAGGAAGTATATGTCACTGCTGGTTCTCTGATGGCTTCTCTTCCTGTCATGTCATTCCACCTCACAGAATGCACATCTAATCTTGGAGAGTATAATTTATACATTAGAAAATGTAGGCTGATAAGCTGAACCTAACCTTTAACTTGATTTTTGTATAGTCTAGGATCTAAGAACGTCTTTTACATTTGAAAATGGTAGAAAAATATTTAAAAATATATGCAGTTTTCTGAAATAGAAATTCTATGAAATTTTAACTTCGGTGTTCAAAAATAAAATTTTATTGATACACAGTCACGTGCATTTGCCTACATACTACCCATGACCATTATGACTGATGATGACAAGAAAGGAAGAAACAAAGAAAGTAAGAATGAAACAAAGAAAGAAATGAAGAAAGAAACAAAGAAAGAAAGAGAAGGACTTGTGACAGAGATAGTGAGATGCACAAATTTTTCAATGTTAATGACTCTTTACCACCAAATTCAGTGATGTCTGATTTGGCAAACAGTGGATATTCAAGGTATAGCTTGTCCTTTCAAGTCACAAGGCTCCCCTCACATTCTAGATCTTTATTTTTACTGGTTAATAAATGTTTTTATTTTCTCTCTGTGTCTTTCTACATTCTGTATTCCACACTCATGTCAAATACTCTCAAATATTAATAAAGCACTAACTCTCATATTAAATAGGCATTTGGGGGAAAATTAAATACACAACGTGAATTTAAAACAACTGTGAACTTTTTGACCATCAAGTTGGATCATCACTTTTGTCAACACGCATGACAACGTGAGTTCTATTTGTGAATCTCATACAGTGGAAGAAAAAAAATTATCTAACAATATGTCCTCTGACTTCTGTATGTACCATTGTGGTATGCAGGCACTCACTCCATAAACATCAGTATACATATAAATAAATAAACATAATTTTACAAAATCAAATGGAATGATTTAAGGATATTTACATGTGTCCCTCAAAAGTTACACAATTTCCATGTCTCTGGACCACTGTGGGTTTATGTTATACCCTATCATTTATTACCTCACAGAAGACCTTATGGCATTTGTAGATTTCCTGTCCTTCTTTCTTTTAATTAAAGCCTAATACAAGAAAAAGATGGGGCAAATGGAAAATTCAATGCCAGTTATTCTCAGAGGCTGTTGCTTCTATTCCCAGGTCTGAGGTCATAGTGAAATAAATGGGACTTGTAATTTAATATTTACTTAGAATATTTCTAAATATTTAGAAAGCTCCATCACATGTTAATTTATAATTATTATAATACACATCAAAATTATTCAGTCACTCTTTTAACTATTTACTGGTTTTCTTTTAACTTTTTACTGATTTTTCTGTTAGAGACTGTCAGATGTTTTTATTTTTGCTTAAGCTCCAAATAAAAAATGGAAAATATTAGCTATTGACATGTAAAATTTGTATTTCTATTTAGAACAAAAAGACTATTGTCTTCTTTCATTGTACATTTTAGGACATCTGTGTCATTCATCATTATAATAATATTGTCTTTTACATCAAAAAGTAATAAAAACAGACTTAAATTTTATATGGGCATATGCTCTATATTTTCATATTATTCCTGTTGAAAAATGCTCTACTGTATTTTATGCATCTATGAAGTATTGCAATAAGAGGGCAATGTAATGGATAAAAAAATTATAATTTACTCATACACTTACACTCCATAAATGCTACATTCCCACATTGGTGATGAATGCAAAGTTTCTCTTACCTTTGTCTCCATGTGGAGAAAAGTCCCTTAACTCAGGACCATGAGTGATGATATGGTCTACTAATGATCTAGTCCTCATGGTCAACTACTGGAAAAGAAGGATTACAGCCTAAGGCTTTACATTGCATGGCTTTACTTAGAATAGATGCTCCTTTTTAGAATAGAATTCTTTTGAATTGGCTAAAACAGTCATATGCTTCATGAGGCCTTCTGCAAGGCCATCTGGTAAAGGAATTAAAAATCTGCAAATGTAGTCTCTAGTGGGAGCCTTTGCACTCTGCTGCTGGTGGACAGCACAGAACAGTTTCATTTTAGCAGATGTTCAAATACTTTGCTAGTTTCCTATTGTCTTGTCTCTGCCTCTCCCTCTAATTCTAACATCAAGCAATTCAGATCTTGCACATGGTAGGTAGTGACCCACCACAAAGATATACCTATGCTTGAGTTTTCTTGTGTTTGGCAAACCTGGTAGGCTGAATGCATATACAGTTCCAATAAAGTATAGGTACAGTGTAATAAGGTTTCTGATGTGTGTTCAGTACTGAACATTAAGATTATTGTTTTTAATCCTGTCCTTTTAAAGGACATCCTCTGTTGGTTCTGGCATTAATCCTTTCTTTTATGAGGGAAGAACCCTTGTGCCTATGCACTCTGATTAGATCTCACTTTCCTATACTGTTGCCCTGGTGAGGAAGCATCCAATACATGATTTAGGAGAGAAAAATTCAAATCACAGAATTTTCAAATTGTAATGTTAAACTGTGGTTTCTAAACACTGCAGGCCTGGGATAATCTTGGATTCTACCTTTCTTTCATTCTTTTATTCATTCTTTCTTTCTTCCTTCCCTCCTTCATTTCCTTTTTTCTTTCTTTTTATTTATTATTCTTTCATACAATCAAACTCACACAGGAGCTCACAGAGATTGAAGTAAGAATTATAAACCCTGTGTGGGGCTGTACTATGCCCTCTGGTTGATTGAATAGCTTGCTGTTCTTATGGTACTCCTAACAGTGGGAGTCTGGGTGTCTCTGACTCTTTTGCTTGCTCTTGGGACCCTTTTCTTTCTAATGGGTTTCCTCTTCCAGACTTGATATGATGGTATCTGCATAGTCTCATTGTAACTTGTTATGCCTTCTGAAGAGCTCTAGCAGGCCTGAGCCTGGTAAACACAGGCCCGAGTATGGTAAACATGCCCCTGATAGGTTTTGCTTTTTACCCCTTTTCTCCCCTTGCTAAAAAAAACTGTTAGAGTGTATTGAAAATGTTAGTCCTCAATGTCTATTCCATTATTTGGCCATTGACTCATTCTTAAAACAAAACACCAAGGTCCAATAATTGAAATGTATTATTTGGCTAATATGTTCAATCAGGATTTACCAACTCATGCTAGCAAAGGCTTTGTCTTTTTCTCCTTAAAAACACACTCCTGCAAAAAACAAAACAAAGTAAAACCTATTTTCTTGGTACTTGCTGCTACTGCTGCTGCTGCTGCTGCTGCTGCTGCTGCTTCATTTGCAAATCTCTATCTCACTCCCACTTCCCAGTATGTTTACTCCTTTGAAGTATAAATTTCCTTTTTGTGGAGAATTTGGTATCTGAGTGTGTCCTATACCAACTCTGAGGGGGCTGTCATCCTGTTCGATTGATATCCCTGGGAGGCCGGCTCTTTTCTGAGGGGAAATGGACAAAAAGTAGATGTGATGGAGAGAGGTAGTTGGAAGGGGACTGAGACAAGTAGAGGAGGATTGATTGTTCTTAATATTATAATTTATGTTATATGTTACAAAAAGAAATATTTACATAATGATTTCTTTTAAATTTTTTCTGAGTAATTTCTTTGACTACAGAATGCAATAATATATACCAGGCAGAAAATATCTGGCTTCCAATGTGATTGGAAAAGAAGAAAGCCCAACATTGCAGAAAGCAGAAGCATGTGACAGAAATGTCACTGAGGACAGGAGACATTAGGCAGAAAGCCACAGAGGAGATATTGTTTGACATTGTGAAACTGAAACTTAGTTAACAAATGTATTTATTAATAACTCTAAACTATTATGTTAGGCCAGGGGAGCAGCCGCCAGCAGCCCAGCAGGAAGCTTGTTGGCCTGTATGCCTTGACTTGCTTTAGCTTGTGGCCTGACCTTTCCTGGGGATAAAGCCCTAGGCCAAGTGTAGCCTTCATCACCCTGAAACTGAAACTCTGTTAATTAATATATTTATTAATAACTATGAACTATTATATTAGGCCAACTGAGGAGCCAGTGGCCTGGAAGGAGGCTGGCAGGCCTGATTCACCTGACTTGCCTTAGTTGGAGGCTTGAAATCCTTGGTGGCCTTTTTCCCAATAATTAAATACATTAAGACCTTTTAATGTTTCAACACTTAGCTGACTCTCAATTAGCCAATCTAAGTTAACCCAACAACTATTCTTAATCTGCCATGTGGCTTGCTTACCTTCAGAGTTCACTATAAGATGTCCTGCTGCTCCTGACAGGAAGAGAGAGCTTCCTCTGTCTCTTCCCAGGGTTCCTTAGTTAGTCCCAGCAAGTTCTGCCTTCCTATTCTCTCTCTGCAGAGCTAAATGGCCATGAGCAATGTTTATTATCCAATTAGAGAGTGCCTCAGAAAGGGTGGTACAAGACATTCCTACAACAAGGTTATCTCTAGTGGAAGCATCAGTTCATTGTGCTAGGCTGGAAGCCCAAAGTGACTTAAGAGACTCCTGAGCCTCAGGAGCCTCTGAAAAAGCAAATTACAGCAAGCCATCCCAAAAGACTATTTTAGTTATATAGACAGATATTTTTCCTGCGTTAAAATAACAGGAAATTCCATTTCAGATGCCTTAACACCAAGGGTAGCAGTTGAGGGAATAGAAATGTTTCTTGAAAAAGCCATCACAGCACTTCTTGAAATCTTTACATATTTCCTTTCAAAAAGTTGAAAAAAAAATAACTGTACAGCAAGAAAAAAAATCTCAAAAAAGGTTGAAATATAACTGTACAATGTCAAAAATAGCTGTAGAACAAGAAAAATTAGCTATGATAATACAAAAGCTTGAGAAACAAGAGACAGAGGAAGAGAACAGAAAGTGCATCTACACAGTGGAATATTACTCAGCTATCAGAAACAGCGAAATTATGCAATTTTCAGCCAAATGGATGGAACTGGAAAAGCTCATCCTGAGTGAGCTAACCCAGTCTCAGAAGGATGCACATGGCATCTATTCACTTATAGTAGGATTTTAGCTATAAAGTACAGGATATTTATACTACAACCAACGTACCAAAGGGAACATGAACATAGACTTTTTTTTTTTTTTTTTTTAGTTTTCTCTCCCTGGTAATGAGACACTTTTCACTGGTGGTACTGCGTTGTAGGCCCCCAGTGTATGAGGAGTCTCTTGGCCCTCATATGACTTCTGAACTGGGGCGAGGGACTGTTATGTAGGGACACTCCACTCCAGAGGAGTGGAATGGAAGGGTTAGGGGCTAGAGGGTGGGAGGGCGGGATGAGAAGGGGGCAAAGAGGACCAAATGATGGAGATGTAAACTGAAGCAACAAATAAATAAATCTATTTATTAGAAAAATAAATAAATAAAAGTATAATGCCCAATTTGGACAAAAATGTAGTATTTTGTAGCAGTATTCAGTTGGTACAATGTATACTTTGTACAGGTCAATTGCTATGCAAATGTTTATGTTCTGTTACTAATAAATTTGTCTACTTAAATGGTCCAAATGAAGTCTAACAAAATATACAGAAAATTACCTCACTACTCATAATGTTAAAACTGAATGTAATTACTATATACAAATTTATTTAACTACTGTGAAATTAAATATGATTGTTTCTAAAGGAAATGATGTCATGCATGTGAAATATTGTTATATGGATGTTCTTGAGTATTGTTTATGATAACAAATATGTGGAGTAACCTATATGTCTAATAGTATAAAATAATTTCTGTTAAACAACTGATAATAAGTAAATAGCACATTGGAAAATTAATGATGTACGATGTTGTTGTGTAATAGTTTCCTCTGAGGTTAAGGCATTCCATCCTTCAGGGATGCTCCTTAAGCAGGAAGGTGAACAACTCAATAGAGCTTCAGGAAGTTCCTGAAACTGATCAGATTCACTAGGCTCCTCCTTGTAATAAATAAGAGTAAGCAATAAAAGACAAGAGTTCTTCTCAGATGAAGTGAAGCTGAGCTGAAAAGAAGATTCTGAGATCACAACATCTGAATGGAAGAAACAGAAACCAACTGAGCTGCCTGGAAGAGATTTAGACCAGGGTTACTTGGAAAAGACACTGTTCAACCTGTTGAGCTGCCTGCATGCTGTGCAGTGTGCTCCAGGTTCTCAGCTTTAGTGAGCTCTCTCCCATGCTAGAATGGACTTTGGTGGTGCAATTGTCTTTGAGTCATTTCTGTTTCTGTAAGTAATGCTTCACCCATATTCCTGTAAGTAACCCCAATAAAACTCATTGGTTCACCAAAAAAAATTTTTTAAAAATGTCAAAACAATTCTTCTGTTGAAATTTTAATTATTTAATTAGTTATTCAATTTTATCTCTTCTATATTATATTTTTTAATGAAATAGAGACTAAGCAGTCAATATCCTTCCCTTTATCAGACATGCATCTAGTGTATATTCTGGGAAACCCACAGAAGCCTACTTAGAGTTCATTATTTCCCTGAGTCTTGGTCCTCATTGTCGAATATTAAATTCATGTAATAAGATGCATTATCTTAATGTTACAAAATTATTCAAGGTTTTACCTAAGTTAGAGAGCTATAAAATATAGCATTGATGTAAAAAAATCTTTAATGTAGAGTAATCTTTACAAAGCCATATTCCCATTGGATAATTTCTTTGACCTGTTATAAATGCTTCTAATATGAAGACTTTCTTAAGCAGAGGTAATTTCTTCTCCCATTGCTATTTCCCTCTAGTTTGGTCTCTTGGACAGTTTCTCCTCTCCTTTTTGTATTCCCAAACTTGCATAAATGTAAACATATGAACGCTATTTCAACAGGATTCACTTCTATAAAATACTATTCAATACACTAAACATATTCTTATTAGTTCTTTGAGAATTTTGGACAATATGTTTTGATTGTCCCAAGCCTTTCCAGATCTTCAACCCCTCTATTACATATCCAGTTTTATGTCTTACCTTTTTAAGCACATCAGATCCACTCTTAGAGAAAATTGATTCTCCCATTCCCAGCAGCATCAATTGCCAATACTCACAGGTTAGCATCAATATTTTAAAATAGGTAGTCTTAGAAAAATAGATATGGCTCAGCAGTTAAGACCACTCGTTACTTTTATAGAGGCTGGGTTTAAGTTTCTAGCATGTACTTGGTGGCTCAGAACCGTAAATCACTATAATTCCAGAGGATTAAACACTTTCTGACCTCTACCAACACTAGACATTTAAATAGTACACATACTTACATGTAGACAAAACACTCATGCACACATAAAATAAAATAAATCTAAATACATAAAAAAATCTGTCCTTCATAACATAACGTCTGCAAAATTTTAGAGATGCAAAGAATCAAGAGGATTTAAATTCCTAGAGAAAAACAGGAATTCCTCTTTTTAAAGAGAGACAAAGGGATTGAGATGATGTCAAGTCTAGAAAACAGGGTCATTAAGTCCTGAAAGAGCATAAGTTACACATTTTCTTGGAAAATGTTAAGTAAAACATAGTTAAGGAGGATACTTTTATCGTTTTATTTTTTTCTGAACACAGAGTGGAAGAAATGAAGAAGTATATGATTCAATTAAAACCATTTTATATGGTAGTTAATAAGACAAGAGTGTACTCTTAATTTTAACAGTTTTATATAAAAATAAAGCACTTTTTAAAAAGGTAAGGCATACATAATAAGTAGAATCCAAATTATGAGGGTTCATTTGTTCATTAGATATCTTAAAAACTACTTTTTAATTGTCAATGGATTGAATAAGCTTCCATGACATCTTTCCATTGTCAACCAATTTATTCTGCAATTTGAGTTTAGTATTACACTCAAGAATATGTGTGCCAAAATAGCATATAGTGAGAAAAATTAAAACCAGAATATCCTATCTAAAGAAAAGAATTGTTCTCTCCCTCATTAGTTTATTTTTGGATGAATTCTAAAGTTTTTTTTTAATTTATTTTTTGTTTCTTCAAGTTACATCTCTATTGCAATCCCTTCCCTACTGCCCCCTCCAGTCCACCCTCCCACCCTCTTCCCCCTCAATCCACCCATCTCCTTCCTTTTTTTTAAATTTAAAGTATATCTTTTCCCCTGCAACAGCTCCCCCTTTCAGTCCAACAAATGGCTCTTTCTCTTAGAACAATAAATACAATACAAAACAACAAAAATAATTAGGCCATAATTATGAGAGTTATATAGCTTAGCATGCATTCCCAATGTCCAGTCCATATGTATTTGGCACCTGACTTTAACATTCTACTATCTAACCATCTCCATGAGTTTAAAGTTCTATATCCAACTCAGTTTCTATCTTAACTTGCATCACAATTTTAAAAACCTCTTCTTAGATTCAGAACACCCTCTTAATTCCTAAACAACTCAAAATTTAACTATGAGACTCTAGCTATCTAGTCTTCAACCACCTCAGAGACCTGAGAGGGATAAATTTATTCTTAAGAACTACAATGGTTGGGCAAGTGCCTTCTGAGGAGGTAGTGAGAAGATGATTATGGGTGGTTTGGGGTTAAAGATCAGTCTACAAAACAGTAAAAAAGTAACATTAAGATAAACTACAAATCCAATTTTAGCAGTTATCTGATAAAGAGATATTTGTTATTTTTCTCTTTGTGATTTTACCTGAAGAAAAAAAAGTAAAGACAAATGTTGATACGTCAGGCCAATTTTGTTTTTTTTTCCTTTACCAAAATAAAGTTGTTATTAAATTAATATTTAATATTAAACAATTTAAAATGTTGAATGTATATAACATGAAAATTTTGTGCCTTATGTTACTTTCTGTGTTAGTATCTCACATATTTCCATAGTGCATATTCTCTTGGTTTCCCTTAAAGATAGTTGTTGAGGGGAATATAATTTATACCAATTTCCAAGCTATTTAGTATTTGAATGGAATTTTAAAATAGGACTAAGATATTCTCAATGATGTTGTGATATGTGAACAAAATACTCATCATGTAGTAGCTCTAATATCTCTCTCAGGCAATGCACAAAATGTGTAATCATATGACCATCATCACACAAATAACCCAGGCTAAGAAGCCATGTAAAGAAGAAAATGGGAGACAAAGTTAAAATAAACACTCCTCATCTACTGTCTTTTAGTGTGCTACCATTTACTTCTACCCAGGCAATAATGTCGCTCATTGACATTTCAGAAGGGAAATAGAAACACTGTAAACCACCTGATATATGAAATGATGGTGAGCAAATAGGGGTCAGTCCAACACAGAAAGGCTGGTGACTTCAACAGAAAGTAAAGCTCACCATAAAGGATGCTGTTTCCATTGCAGAAAGCATATAGGAAAATATAGAAATTTCAGCTTCTTTTGAAAGGCTGATTGGTTTGGGCTCTTCTGCGACCACAGAATGCAGTGTAATCTATGATGAAGGTACCAGTCATGCATTAATAGAATGGTGAAATTAAATATGTTGTAATTATTTTCAAAGGTAAATGGCTAGGTCTCTGTGTCATATGTAATCCTAGCAAATTTACATTCTGTTTTAAAAAAACATATCATAAAACCAGTACTGAAAAACAGTAATTTTTAATTTTGTATTTATACCCTTAGATAAAATTAAAAGTATTCTTAGTAATTCCTAACGGGTAACTGAGGAATATGTTTAGATAGTATGGACAAGCCATTAAAAGAAAAAAATAGTAATTCTAGCCTCTAGTGATAACTGATAATTCTAATAAGTATGTTTAAAAATAGTTCAGCAATTGGATTTATATTTAAAGTGTGTGTGTGTGTGTGTGTGTGTGTGTGTGTGTGTGTGTGTGTGTATGTGTTTCACTATTTTTTATGGCAAATTTACACTTTGAGAGCTGTCAGATGTTTTAGCCAATAGAGTTGTTGAAAAGTACATTTCCATAGTTCAATTTGCTACTTCTGGCCAGAATAATGTGACACTTAAAGAGTGACGTGACAAACTAATTGACCTCTCCACATCACCAAGCACAAGATGCTTCTTTTACATCTATGTGAGCCCTCTGAGGCTGCTGGCACAAGAAGGCTCCTAAAAGAATTCATCAGATTTTTCGCTAGTAACAAGTTTTTACAGAAAAACAAATATTCTTGAATTTATTTTACACAACACAGAATTATATTATTTCAATTTTTTATCAGGAATGTCTAAGGTATGTAGATCTAAGAAACTATTAAATGTTTCATGAATAGGAAATGGCAAGGCAGTGCCTTTTGACTTAAAATATTAATTCAGTAGAGACTAAATATATCAGTTATTTGATTTAAACTAAAATTTATATCTAGTTCCTTCAACATTATTCCCAATAAATACATAGTTTGATCAAAATAACAGACTAAAGGCATCACCATCTGCAAATGGGTAAACTCTTTAGGAAACATTGTGTCTAATTTTTTAATGAATATATCAAAGTTTTCAATTTAATAACTGAGAGAAAATATTTTTCTGCTTATTTACAGCCATACAAAAGTATTTAAGAAGAAGTAAAACCTCCTGAAGCTGGCAGGCTGCCGAGTTATAACTGGCAGAGTGAGCACAGAGAGGCTCAATGTGAAAAGTGGAAGATAATGTGCTCACACACTAATGGGCACTGAACTAGACACAGGCTCATTTTTCACATCATGTCATCTGTAAGGTTTGAATAAAAAGTAATGGCCAGAATGAGGCTGGCTCTATCTCAGACATTATCATTTACCTCCTCAGCTTTATTTGTGTTGACTTGTACAGTCTAAAACGATGACAGTCTCTGGGCCTCTGGATCACTCACACTGATAATACACAGCACATTACATTGTTGGTGACAGGTTCTGTTCTCCTGGATGGCATATGAAAGGAACGCATCTCTTTCCGTCATTTCAAATGCTATAAACTGACAGAATAAAGAATCTTGGAGAGGGGACATCACAAACCCTGTCTGTTATGATTTTATGAGATAAACTGGAGTTTCTAGGGTATCTTGTCCAGGAAATTAGTGTCAGTCAAACTTTGGTGTTTTCTTTTTTCTCCCAAGAGATAAATAGCAGATTCTAGAAAAATAGCTTTGCTTTATTTCATGCAGCCAAAGAGTCCAAACCTTATGATTAATGCAGAGACTAACTGTGGTTGTTCTATTTTTAGAGAGATAACTCCTTTTCATCGGTGCAAAAAACACTGATGCCTCCTGTAGCAAATAGTGCCCACCTCCACCACATCTTTGATAAAATCAATAGCCCAATTGTGCAAAAGCAATTGGTACTTTAAAATATTTTAAAGCTTCTTTTTTCTTTTTCTTTTTTTGGTTCTTAACTAACTCAATATCCAGTTGAACTATAAAGATGCCAAGTTTGTAATTACTTTTGTGGTACATTTATTTATTCAAGATTTTATCTTCCTTCTATTTACTCTAGTAACTACTAGAATTTAACTGAAGACATCACCAAACTATGACTAAGGTAGATGGTAATACTCAGGATTCTATCAACTGCTCATCAATTGAGTACCATGTGGATTTTCTATCTTTAACATCTTTTTAAAAACATCATAGTCTAAGAAAACTTTACAGATACTTCAATCATCATCTGCCACTTATCGTTTCTCTTCCCCGCGCGATGGCAAGCTTTTTCACAACAGTAATTGTTCCATGCATGATATAAGTTTAACCAATTACTGAAGTTAGACTTGCTCTCATTGTACTTTTCTGTTCAGTTCCATGTTTCAAAATTTTTTGTGCTGTCAAGATGAACAGAAATTAATGTCAAAGATTTATTCAGATATGCCATTATAAATGATCCTTTATTGGAATCTGTTTACCATGTACACATTCAAAATATTATGTCAGTCTAGAATTTGACCACATATCTTTATTTTTAAGTAATTTATAATTTAAGTGTTAAAATAAATTATATTTATTAAATAATAATAATTTAAATAAACACTTTAATAAATAATTATACTTATTAAAATAATGTATAATTAAATATTTTTAAGTAATTTCAATAACTGAATATTAGAATATAAAGATTTTCTAAATTAAAGTACTCTATAATATCACACATTATTATTAAATAAAGGAAATAATCTTAAATAATTCAAATTTATTTTTCCTTTCTACCTCTGTGGATATCCTATCCATCATTTATACTTGTTTTGTATACATTTACAAATGAAAACTAATAATTTAAATTTTAAAATGGAACTATGGAGCCAAGAATTGAAGAAAATGAAAAAAATTCAAATATTCACGTTAAATGTGGGAAAATTACAACTCACTATTCTACAGGTAGATATTTAGACATTTCTAGGGCACCGATGGCTTGTCATTCTTCTCTCACCTTCAACTAAAGCATTCACATTCATACCTTTGCTGTAATGTATTACGTAGTTGGATAGTTATGTTGCAACAGAAAGGACTTGGAGACATGAGTGGAAGGGTTACACAATATTGCATGACATTAACTCATAATGGGATTTTTTTTTAATCAAAATTTACTCACTATTTCCCCTAATCAAGCATTTTCTCATGAGATCTGTCCTCCTACAAGTTCTTCTCCAACTGGGGATGGTATTCTGTTCTGTAAGGTAAAACCTGAAAACATGAACAGTGTCTACACTCTGCACCATGGCTGCTATCTCAATAGATGATCCCTTTTCTATAACTGGTTGATCTTCCTCTGCTTTTATTGTTTTGCAGGTTACTAACCACCACACCTGTTTCCATTCACTCCATTCCTCAGAGCAGCACATGGTGAAAAGCAGTTCACACAGAGCTGATGAATACAAGGCGGAGGTCAAATATCTAATTTTCACATGACTCCAACAACTACTGTTCACCCTCAGAAGTACACATTCAGTACCTACTATGGAGACTATAACATATCATTGTAACAATATAAATTTCGTTAACTTAATAAAGAACAATGGCTTAAATAATACATTAGTAACAACAATAGTTAAGACAGCATTTCATTCTATGAATACAAACTTCCCTAATAAAACTGACATTTGAGTGCAATGTGTAAGTCAGTGATATTTTTAAGTAACTAACTTTTATATTAATATTTAGAATATAGAATTCTGTCAAGCATGTACCCTTGCATGATGCTCACAGCAGTAACAGAACTAAACACCTTCGAAACTGCCTTTTTATTTGATGTGCCATAAAGTTTACAAAGCAGAGTCATTCTTGAATAGTTTCAAAGTAAATAAGTGCCCCTACACAAAGGATGTCCCATAGTCCCTAACAGAAAACAGAAAATACTTGATCTCAATGAATTAGCTCCTGGCTGGCCACTGGGCAAAACAGGACGCGGAGAGTATGTCACTAGCTGGCGCTTAGTGTAAAAGTCATCTTCACCCTTGGGACTGGGAATTACTGCCCAACCACATTAGGCTTCCACCTCATGTCCTTAGACTTACCTCTGCCTTTCTTTGTTCAGGACTTATCCCTTAGCGTCAATGTTGAACTCGCCCCCCAGAACAAGAAAGCCTTTTTCCTTGTAGTCTGCCCATGAAGGCATCAGGTTAAGGGTGTATCGGCTCCATTCCTGATAAATGCCAGTGTTATCTGGCTCTTTTCTTTTGTGTGCTTCTCAGTTAGATATCAGGGTTAGGACACATGAAATCTTGCCTTCTCCATGTCCCTTTTAGTTTGGAAAGCTTTTGAGAGCTTAACATTTTTTCTGTTTTGTTGTTCAGACCAAACCATTCCTGCCTGAATCTGTTTACAAGTGGCCTCTTGCCTCCTAGAGCAAATCCTGGCTTCTCCTTGCCATCTTCAAGGAGCCCACCTCGGATTCATGTTTCTGTTGTTGTTTCCACTGACCAAGCAGTCACTAGACTCTCTGATTAGTTTTCCCATGCATACAGATCAAAGCCATAATATCAGTTAAGCGGGAAGTTATGGTATCAAATTCATATTCAAAAGATGAGAGCCCAAAATTATCACTTATTAAAAATCTAATATATGTTTACTATAAATTTATTGATTTTGTTTACTTTATTAAAAATTTCCAACTCAAGCATTCTTGAATCTTAATATTAATGAATTGTAGTACGTAACATCAACCAATTGGCCTTAATTTCTAGAAAAGTTCTTATTCAAAACTATGTGTGGATTTTGAAGACCTATTGAGGGAGCATGTTCTCTGTGTCTTATGCTTTTTCTCATTCCTTAAGAGATGATTCCATTTCATTTTGTATTCCACTGACAAAATGCCTTCTATTTTCTACATTAAACTTACAGCTCCTCAAAAACATTTCTATGAAAACTTCTCTTCAATTTTTAGGTAATTCTAGTTAACATACCTTACCTGGATTGAGACCTCATCAGTAACGTTCAATTGTTGTATCCTCTTGCTGCCTTTGGAACTTGCAAACTCTGCCTGGACAAATGTTCACACGCCTTCTCTTAAAATTTGTGTTACATTTCACGTTAGCTATTTGGGTTATCCAATCCCTACTATTTAGACTACAAAGCATGATACCTTCAGGACATCTCATGGTGTTGCTTTGTGTCATCCAATTTGGCTTGTGGTGCCCACCTATCAAATTTGATGGTCTGGGCTGTCATACTGTTTAAAAAGCTAAATTTGAACTCTCTTCTGATTTATACATTGTTACTTATAGGTTGAAGAACGTTTGTGTTCCTGGATGTGCCTTCTGTGATTGTTTCAGGGTGTGCCTGTCAAGGCCAGTGTCAAAGACTTGGTCCTCATCTCCGTATGCTTTTGAAAAATGGAAGAAACTTTGAGAGGTGAGGGCCAAAGAGAGATACTACATCAGGAAATAGTGTCCTGTGTCCTTGAGTGGGAATATGGGAAACTGGTCTCCCTTTTTTGTCTTGTTTTGTTTTGTTTGTTTAGTTTTCATCCTGGCTATATTGAAGTGAATAACATTGCTCTACATGTTCTTGCTACAGTGTGTTGCCATAGGCTCAAAACAAGGCCAGTGATAGACTAAATCTTCCTGAACTTTGAGGTACAATAAATGTATTGACTTTATAAGTTGGTTTATTCCAGACACTTGTTAAGCAACAAAGCTGACCAATTCAATTCCCTTCTACCTATGTAATATTGGTGTTCTCAGACCTAAGAGTAAGATATTATTTTTGTAAGCCATTAAGAAATGTTACAGATTTATCTACTTTTCTTTTGACTGCTACTTTTCTCAGAGACTGGGAATAGGTGAGCATTTTCTCTAATGTTTCATGCCACTTATGAACTGAACTATCACACAGCTCAGGGGATCACCGAAATCCCAATAAAAAAAATCTAAAAAAAATTAAAATTGCCATTTCATAAACCTTTAAACTTAATTAAGAAGATAAGATAGTATTCATTTAAAATATCAAAATCTTATTTTTAATTACAATTACAGTGTTTTGTGCTTTTACAGTCTGTGGTAATAGTATGAGTGTCATTATTTTATTTTTATGTAGCATTATGCTTTAAAAATGATTGTGAAGGGTGGATAATTTAAAGAATTTATGATTTCTCTTGTCAAAGAAATTATGTTCAAAACTTTTAAGGAAGAACTAACTACCTAGAAATATACAGTATTCCTAAAGCTTGTTTAAATACTCATTGTTTTAGAGGTTCCATCTTATGAGGCTAAAGAAATCACTTACATAGCCTTGTGGAAGGAAAATATGATATCAATTCAATTGCTGGTTTAAAAGAAAGGACATTTAGTCACATAATGCGTTATTATTTGCAGAAACAATTTGTGTTTTTCAGAAGTTTAGCATTCTCAGAACTTACTATTCTCTTGGAAAATGTCTATATGTCACCACCAGACCAAGCCCTGTCCATTCCATTTTGAATTACATCATTCCCTATTCTCTGATAGATACTAAATCACAGAGGAGATGTTGTAGTTCCAGGTAAACAAAGCCAGACATCCCACTGAGGTCTCCCTTGTAGATCTGGTGAAGTCACTTTCCCTCCTGTCAAGATTTCCTAATGATAAAGTCAACTAATGATATGTCACCATTTCCAGGGGAAATTTTCAAGCTAATGAACATGCATGAGCAATTTGTGGATCAAAGACACTGGGCAAAAGACTAAACTTTCTTATAGTGGATACTCACAGCCTTATGTAATCTGCCAGTCTAAACCATGTGCTACTTTGGCACATGCTTTCCTGAAAATAGCAGACAAGTTTATGAGCTGGCACAGTCTCAGCAAAGCAGATGGACATGCAAAAAAATAACTAGCAAAGAGACCTTGTTTCAACATCAAATATGTCTCCTTGGGGCCATATTTTGAGTCAAGTCCTATTGGGGATCCTCTTGTAGTTAAAGGAAGATGGTAGTTTTCTCCTGTGTTTAGACTCTGCTCATTTATTCCATCTTGTCGTGGAACTGTTTCATTCATCCAAACATGTAGTATTGCAGGCAATACCCAAATTAGAAAGAAACAGTATTTTAGTTTAGAACTTGAAACAATAGTAAAGTTTAGATTAGTGGTTTTAAATGGAATTACAATTATCTATCTACTTGAATATCTAGTTGTTCTACTGTATTCTGTCATGATATTAAATCTTCATCAATCCATTTCTGAAATTTCTTTGATGTTGTAATATATTAACAATTCTCCCAGGTAAATTCTAAGATTATTTTGTCAGATGCTCCCCCATAGTATGAAAGTTGATGGAACTTAAACTAGTAATGAAAGAGAATTTATTAATTATTTTAAGGAGAACATCAAAGAATATAATATTTCTCATTTTAATCTAAGTAGCATTATAACTTCTCAATTTTATGTTTGTTCAGTAAAAGAACACAGATTCACCATGTTTTCAAAAATGTGTAACTCCTTCTTTGCTAGAAACCCTTAGATTATGACTATTATTTGAATGTATTTGTTGAAGGATTTTTTTCTTTTAATATATGTTAACCTCCCATTGTATATAAGAAGGATACTTTATAATAATTTGCTAGACAATTACTGAACTTCATTTCTTGTGGATTTAAGTTTATTGCTGTGTTTTCCTTTGTAATTAGTCCATCTTCAAGCAGTATTAGCTTTCATTCTCCCTTTGATTGTGTACCACCCATAACTGTCTCTGACTAGGCATTGCACAATGGAATTCAATAATAGCAGTATACTTTCCAATTCTATACTTAAGGAACAATATTTTTGGATTTTTTTGGTGTTAAAATGTTAAACTAGATATTGGTTTTTGTTTTAAAAGTAATTCTATGTCATATCAAAATATCTTTTAAAAATGGTTACTAACATATTTATTTTTCCTTTATACCGAAAATAGATTGTTCTCAAAAATATACCCTGATTACAGTTTCTCCTCCTTCTACTCCTCCCAGTTCATCTCCACTTTCACTCCCACCCAGATTCACTCTCTTTCTATGTCTCATTAGAAAAGAACAGGCTTCTAAGAGATAAAAATCAAACATAACAAAATGAAATATAAGATAAAACAAAACCATCACGTTAAATTGGACAAGACAAACCAACAAAGGAAAAAAGCTCAAGGGAAAACAAAAGAAACAAAGACCAACTCGTTCACACATTTAGGAGTCCCATAGAAATACTAAACTGAAAGCTATAGTATACATAGAAAACCTAGTGTAGACCTGTACACCTTCAGTGTCTATGAGTTCATAATTGCTTTGTTCAGTTGATTCAGACTACCTTATTCTCTGGATGTCTCCCATCCTCTCTGGCTCTTAATTCTTTCTCTTCTGCGGGGATCCTTGATCTCTAAGGGAGTGTCTTGATAGATACAGATCTCTGTGTCTCAAGTTCTCTCTCTCTTTCTCTCTAAAAAGTATCTGGTGTACTGTGGATAATGAGGGTATTTGTTCCCGTCTGCTTCAAGAGGAAGCTTCTCTAATCATGGCTGAATAAGGCACTGATCTATGAGTATTGACAAATATCATTAGTAGCAATTTTATTAATACTTTTTTTTTCAGTTTTAGACCAGTATCATTTGGTTTTACCTTATGTCCCTGGGTTATGTAGTCTCAGGTTCCTGGTCATCCAACCAGTGTCTGGTATGGGTTCTCTCTCATAAAGTGTGCCATAAGTCAAATCAGTGATTAGTTGGTTACTCTCAGAAATGTGTGCTCCCATTGCCTTAGTATATTTTGCAAGCAGGACAACACTGAAGAAAAAAGGGTTTTTGTTTGGGTTGCTGTTTTTATTTCTCTTTCAGTAGCTTGCAGAGTATCTTTCCATACCAAAGACCCTAGAACATAGGGGATTGTGTTCAACAATGGGGCTTTGCTGTCAGTTTGTGGAGAACAACATATTTTCTTGAAAACAGCCTGAGTTTCTTCAGTATTTCTACAGTACCTCTTTGACCAACAACTCAGTTGGATTTAGCCCAGTCCCAGTAATGGAAGTTTCATTTGGTGAAAAGAATTGCCAGTTGTCATACCAACTCCTCCATTATTTGGAGACTTCATTAAGATCACCTTCATATAGTTTAGAAAATTTCCACTGCAGTAGGTTTTCATACCATCTCTCAAATGCCCCTCAATTCTAGCTGTTTCTCCCCACATTACATTCTTCAACCAAAATCAATATCCTACAGAATGGGAAAAGATTTTTACCAACTCCATATCTGATAGAAAACCAATATCCAAAATATATAAAGAACATAATAATCTATCTATCAAAAAATAATCCAATTTCAAAATGAGGCACAGATCTCTATAGAAAATTCTCTATAGAGGAAACTCAAATGACTGAGGAACATTTAAACAAGTGCTCAACATCCTTAGCCATCAGGGAAATGCAAATCAAAATTACCCTCAGATTCCATCTTAAGCCTGTCAAAATGGTTAAGTTCCATAACACAAGTGACAGATCATTCTGGCAAGGATGATGCTTATGTGGAGCAAGCATTGCTGGTGTGAGTGCAAACTTATACAGCCACTGTGGAAATCAATATGGTGGTTCCAAAGAAAATTGGGAATCAATCCACTTTAAGATCCAGTGCTGGTCCAACTGGATGTCCACATGTAAAAGAATGAAATTAGACCCATACTTATCACCTTGTACAAAACTTAAGTCCAAGTGGATCAAAGAACTTAATATAAGGCCAGACACACTAAATCTACTAGAAGAGAAAGTGGAGAAAACCCTTGAACTCATTGGCACAGGTGACAACTTCCTGAACAGAATAGCAATAGCTCAGGATTTAAGACTACAATCAATAAATGGGACCTCATGAAACTGAAAAGCTTCTGTAAGGCAAAAGACACTGTCACTCAAACAAAATGGCAGCCTACAGATTGGGAAAAATCTTTACCAATCCTACATGTGACAGAGGGATAATATCCAAAATTTACAAAGAACTCAAGAAATTAAATGCCAAGAAACCAAATAATCCAATCAAAAAATGGGGAACAGGGCAAAATAGAGAATTCACAAAGGAGGAAACCCTAATGGCTGAGAGACACTTGAAGAAATGCTCAGCATCCTTAATCATCAGAGACATACAACTCAAGACGAGTCTGGGATTCCATCTCACACCTGTCAGAATGACTAAGATCAAAAGCACATATGACAGCACATGCTGGCAAGGGTGTGGAGAAAGGGGAACCCTCCTCCATTGCTGGTAGAGTGCAGACTTGTGCAACCACTATGAAGGTCAGTCTGGCAATATCTTAGAAAACTTGGAATAGCTCTGTCTTGGGACCCAGCCATACTACTTCTGGGTATACATACAAATGATTCCTCACCAAATCACAAGGTCGTTTCCTTATCTATGTTCATAGCAGCCTTATTTGTAATAGTTAGAAACTGAAAACAACACAGATGTCCCTTGACCAAAGAATGGATTAAAATACTGTGGTACATCTACACAATGAAATACTACTCAGCTATTAGAAACAATGAAGTCCTGCAATTTGTAGCCAAATGGATGGAACTAAAGAAGCTCATCCTGAGTGAGCTAACTCAGGCCCAGAAGTATGCACATGGCATCTATTTGCTTATAGTCAGATTTTAGCCATATAGTACAGGATAACTATACTACAACCAATGCACCAAAGGGAACAGAAACATAGACTTTGTTACATGTCAATGAGACACTTTGCCATAGTGGTGCTGCCTTGTAGGCCCCCAGTGTATGAGGAGGCTCTTGGCCCTCATATGTCTGCTGAACTGGGGCGGGGGACTGTTATGTAGGGACATTCCATTCCAGAGGAGTATAATGGAAGGGGTAGGGGGTAGAGGGTGGGAGAGCGAGACTGGTAAGTGCAGAAAGAGGACACTGTGATGGAGATGTAACCTGAAGTAATAAATAAATATTAAAAAAAAAGACTCAGGTATGCCCTTTGGCATATACCCACAGGATGTTCCATCCTAGCACAAGGACACTTGCTCAGTCATGTTCATTACAGATTTTTTTCATAAGAGCCAGAAACTGTAAATAACCTAGATGTCCCTCAACAGAAGAATGGATAAACAAAATTGCTATAGTTACACAATGGCATATTACTGAGCTGTTAAAAAAAATGAAATCATGAAATTTGAAGGCAAATGGTTGGAACTAGAAAAATTATGCTGAGTAAGGCAACCCAGACCAAGAAAGATTAAATATGGTATCTATTTGCTTATATGTGGATATTAGCCATTAATTAAATGATAACCAAACTACAATTTGTAGACCCAGAAAGATTAGTATAGAGAAATAAACAACGGGGAAAGCATGAACCAACTGAAAGGGGAAGATAGAAGAGATTTTATGGGTAGGCTGGGGACAGTGGAGACTGGGGCAAGAGGATCAGGTGTAGAGGAGGACAGGAGATGGGGGCAAGTAATCTTTTAGTAGGATATTGGAAGACTTTTTTTTTCTTGCCTAGTTGTATTTATTGCTTTCGGATAAAGACTAATTAGTTTGTCCTTTCTCCCTTTGAAAATTTTATACCATCTTTCTTCCTGTGGTAGTTCAAGTAGGAATGACTGCTATAGTCCCATATATTTGAATATTTGGTCCCCAGTTAGTATAACTGTTTTGGAATGATTAGGAGGTGTGGCTTGTTGGAAAAGGTGTGATAGTGGGGATGGGCTTTGAGGGTTCAAAAGTCCACATCATTCCCAGCTGTCTCTATATTTCTCTGAATTTGGGATATTTTCACAACTACCACTTGGTCACTGTCAGATACCACTCTAGCACTACGTCTGCCTGCCTGCTGCTACACTCTTCTTTTTGACGGTCATGGACTAATACTCTGAAACTCTCAGCAAGCCCCCAATAAACTTTTTCCTTGGTAAGTTTTCTTTGTCACGTCATTTCATCCCAGAAATACAAAAATAACTACAACTGCCTTTCTCATCCCCTTCAGATAGTGGAATGAGTCTATTTGGTCCATGATGTATTCATACAGTAGCTTTAATATATAAATTATTAGTTTTCTTGATATTGAAAGCTAGCAATTTTCAAAACTTAAAGAATAGTATGGTTTATGAATTGGTTGAAAATAAGAGACCCATTTTCTATGAAGAACCTAATTAAAATTTAGAAATTATGGAAATAGTTACAAATAAGTCAAGAAAGATCTTTAAATCTAAGATAAGAAATAAGTATTCCTATTAAACTGTTGTGTTTTATGAATATTTCAGATTAGATAAAATAAAAAAGCTAATTTGGTAAAGAACTATATCTAACATTTTGCATACACTAATGAGAAGACAAAATAAAATTAATAAAGTATATTTAAAAATCTAATTCTATAGGTTTTTAAGGAATTGTTTCATTTTTTACACATCATATGTCCTGTTCCTTCTTATCTCCCACCTCCCCTCAGACCCACCCTCTATACTTGAAATCTCTCCCACCATAAAAAAAAAAAATCTCATTGTGGAAGTTATAGTGTGCCTCAGTGTGTCCAACATATTCCATTTTGTCCACATTTTTTTGCTTGAAAGTTTTCATTATAATTATTCCTTGGTCTGGTACAAGGCCTCTGTGTTTTGCTACTTTGTCAATACTGGAACCTCACTGTGACTCCTCTCAGATACACTGTGTTGTCCTGTGTCATGGAGATCTTGTAGTCTTGGTCCATGAAAGTGGCCTATTCATGCACTCCAACAGTTCTTCCATGGAGTATATTTTGGGGTGGGCCAACTCAATGCCCTGGTTCTGGGTCTGCAACTCCCACATCCAGAGCCAGTTCTGCTGTACTATTCAGGTAAGGTGCAGGGCCTGCTTTGCCAAGTACTATAGCTGGTAAGGGGCTGGACCAGTTCTCATCCTCTCATGAGCCCATCAGGGCAAATTCCCCACCTGCTACCTGTGGTGAGGGCATCGGGTAGTGGATGGTATTTCTGTCACCAACACCATTGAAAAGCAGACAAAAGGCAGGGCTGGCTCTCACACACTTACTTCCTCAGGGTCCACTCATACACAATTCCCATATCTGGGGCCACCTGTAATAATGTAATGTCCAGACTAGGTGTATGGGCTGCTGTATCCAGTGCTGACACACGTGAGAGACAGGGACGGCTCTTTTGCTCTTGTGATCCCATAGGGGCCAGATCTCCTGTCTATCCCTGGTGATGAGGGCAAAAGGTAGGGGAGGGGATATTTCCCTTGCCAACACCACTGCAATGCAGACAAAAGACAGGGATGGCTCTCCCATACTCACTCCCTTGGGGCTGGCTTGCCTATAACCTCCATATCCAGGGCCATGTAGGGTTCTTCTAGTCTCTGGCTTGCTCCCTGTCCTGGGAGCCCACTTGGCACTTCCATGGTGCTGGAATGGTGATTGTCACAGGTCTGGGCCCCATGGTGCCAAGCGAGTTTTGGTCTCAGGCTTGACTTTTTTCCAGGAGTGTTAGGCTACAACTCATTCAGATGTTCATAGGTCAGAAAACTGAATGTAGACAGAACCTCTCTCCTCTCTGTCATCAATTGATGCACATGTGACTCAGCAGCCACATGTTCAATGCCTCTAGGGGCAATTGATTCTATAGTTTTATAATTAGAAGACATCAGGTTTAAAAAGTACAGTGCTTGTTCATTATCCAAAATAGGATTTGAGAGACTGTGACTCATCAGCTACATGAGTATTACTTAGAATATCACAAAAAAAACAAACGAACAAATGCCATATACATTAACAGCGTATTTCTCAAGTAAAGAGTTTGAAATTAAAATAATCACTCTTGAATATAGTAGGTAAAACAGAGTTTATCTTTCTTTGCCTGGTCTATTCTTGAGGTTCAATGACTCAAAAAATCAGCTTGCGCTTCAAATAAGACTGAGATTAAAACTTGCATAGTATGATACATTTCAACCATAAACTAAAGGTGTTATTGGTAGTGCTGAAGTATTTTCTATACAAAAGAAACAGTGGGAAGACCTTATAAAGTAGAGCTACTCAAAGTGCAATGTATCTGTGAGACAGCTGCCTCAAAAACTACTGTTATTCAGAAACAAAGAAAGGACAGAAATAAAGTATCTGAGATGATTGCAGCAATTTCAGTGAAATTAACCTAGTATTAATCCACAGTTCTCTAACACTTTTTAAATTTTTATAATTAATTTTTGTACTATATATTTTTATCATACTCTTTCTCCTTCTCCAACTACTCCCAGATACTTACTTCCCTACTCACCCAACTTTATGTTCTCTCTATTTCTCTGTCTTACTCTCAGAATAACAGAAAAAAACAAAACAAAAAAACTGGAAATACAACAACAAACAATGAAAAAAAGCAAAACCAATCAATCAAACAAACAAAGAAAATTAATAAGTCCCCTCAAGAAGTTCAAACCATATAAAAATCTCAGCATGGAGAAGAGGAAGTAGGGACAAAGTCCCACCCATGATGAAGAAGCTCCTTGCAATTGTTACTTAATGGCAAAGGTGAAATCAGTTTTTCCAGTAGAGTGTCACTGAGTGTATCAACCATATTTCAGTCAGGTGCCAGGCTCAGGAATAGATGGCCAACACAAATCATATTTTTTTTCTTGTTTCCATTTTCCTTTGTTTGTGTCCTAAACCTTATATGTCTGCAATTTTTTTCTATTATTGTATTTACAGAGTTACGAATCTATAATATAGTTTAAAGAGCAAAATAAAAGAATTCAATTAATAATATTGAAGAAACTCATATAACCAAGCCAAGTAGAATAGTCAGTAACTTGTTGAGGGAAGGTCTAATATTGTTTCTGATACATTGAATTCAATGCTGAGATCTGGTTACCTCCCCTTCTGAGGCATTCTCTTGATTGGTTAATAAAAGTCGCTTATGGACAATTAGCTGGGCAGAAAGAGACTAGGAAGGTGGGACTTCCTCAGATCAGCACAGGAACTCTGGGCACACACAGACACACTCTGTCTTTCTGCCTGGAAACACAGAAGGAGACAGACGACTTGATAATTGCTGGAAGGTACTCGCAGGCACATGGTGGTTTGGAATTAGGTGATCCAATCCAGGTTAACTTAGAGTAGCTAATTGAGAGTCTGACCAGCTAAGGGCTAAGCGTTAAAATAGTAAAATGTGTTGGTGTGTTTAATTATTGGGGAAAAAACTGTGGTGGTGTATAGGAAGGCCCTCAGCCAAGCAGTCCCAGGCTGTTGGATTCCCAGACTCCCCTTGAGCCCAGGCGAATCTCCCTCCAAGCTACCACTAATTCTACCAGCCTAATATAACAACTTATATTAATTAACAGAGTTTAGGTTATAGGTGGTGTAAGCCACGTTTGGTCCCAGGGCTCTTTCTCCAGGATAAGTTAGACAACTGGTTAAAACACTCGGGCCAGGCCGCCTGCTCCTCTGCCAAGCCGCTGGCTACTCCGCCGGCCACCCCGCCAGCCTAATATTACAGTTTATACTTACTAATAACTACATTAATTAATTTGCAGTTTTCAGTAACTCAGCATTTAACATCTACAAACATAAGCAAAACCAAGATTAAAATCAGAGAATAAAATTTCTATCTTTAAAATAATTAAGCTCAAGATATAGAAAAGAAAGATTAATATGGTTTGATGGTAAAAAATAGTTACAAATATTAATGTAAAGTATTAATCTGATTAGACATACTTACACAAAAAGTAAAATGTATATAGTTTAAAGGCTATTTTAAATATAGGATGGAGATTAAAAAATGGTGTCAAATCAAATAGCCTCTTACAACTAAGTCACATTTCACAAAGCAAAACCCAAGTGCAACTATTCAAAGAGATAGTTAGATAACCCATGAATTCTCAGAAGTGGATGGCAGTCCTCAACACATCCAGAAATGGACTTAATCAATGTAAAGACATGCCAATTTTTAATTAAAACAACATAAAGACAGAAAATAGCAGGGAAAGTTTTCTGTCAATACTCTTCCAAAAGTATTTATTTTGCTTCAATTCTATATGGAACCCAATTATTACTCAAGGGAAAAAGAGAAGTCATTCAAACCATAAAGTGTTTAAATTATTTCTTTTGGTAGAAAATGAAGTCTTATAAGGACTCCATGAGAAGTCTATTAGGATTGCACATGTATAGAGAGACATTATAAATAATTATAAATAAGGAAAGATGTTAAAATATCAATATTGAAACATCATAAACGTGCTCACACATAAAAACAACTTTTAAAAATGAAATCAAAGAACCTATGTCATTTAGCAGAGCACCAAGGATATTGATAAAAAATAATGAATGAAAATTTTGTAAAATGAATGCTACACCATATTGATTGAAGAACTAGAAGCATATGGAAGTAACAGGAGAGACATGCACTTCACATTCTGAAAGAGGTAATGGTTTGGAAATGGCCGTAGTACTAATAGGAAGTGCATGTTAAATGACTCAGTGTAATCACTATCAACATTACCATTAAATTTAATTGCTCATATTTTTACTTGTGTTTGTGTGTGTGTGTGTGTGTGTGTGTGTGTGTGTGTGTGTGTGTGTTTATCAGTATCTGGCCCATGTGCATGCAGATACACATAAAGGCCAGAAGAAGGTGTCATATCAACTGGAAATGGAGCTACATATATTTGCAAGCCATCCATTGTGACTGCTAAGAACCAAACCCAGGTCCTCTGCAAGACCATCAAGTGTTCTTAAATAGTGACCTATCTCTTTAACCTTCCAACTATAACCATAAAATGATGACAATATCTCAGCGAGGGGTGGAACTTTATAGAACTTCCTCCATCTATGTTGAAATTTTATCTAGATATTCTTGTGAAAGTCAAGCTGCTATGATTTCTTGTGTGCAGGGTCTTTGTCTAACCCAGTATATACTTCTTTGCTGTAGATATTAACTACCCATGGCTCTTATTCCTCTCCATGTTGTGTGTTGATCCCTGGGACTTGAAAATTAGAATTGTTATAGAAGTGTGTTTAAGAGTTCTCTTTCATTCTTTTTGACCATTTGTGGGCCTGGGTATTAATTGCCATCAACTGCAAAAGGAAGCTTCTCTGAGGAGGGTTGACAGGTGCACTGATTTATGGATAGATAGATAAGGGCTGGATGGGGCAATTTTTTATTATGTCCATTTAGTAGAATAATAATATTATGTTCTTCCCTATGATTTAAGACCTAGTCAGCCACAGGTTTTGTGGTTCTTTTGGGGGGGCTCAATTTATGATGCTAGTTATAAGTTACAGCTAGTGGGGGTGGGTCTTAAATCAAATCTGAAAATGGTTGGTTACTCTATGAAGCTCATGCCACTGTTGCACCAGTGAATATATCTTGCCTGGCCAGTTGTTATTGTACCTTTTAGTGTTAGTGCCTGGGTAAGAGAGGTGATGACTTTTCTCTCCCAGTAGCATACATAGGATCTTCCAGCAGTGTAATATCTAGCAAATATGGATGACATTCTAGGTCTATAACAGTTTGATTTCTCCATGTCTTCTGAATCAAGTATGTGTTGTCTTTAACAGTACCATCTCATCTATTTTGTTCTGGAGGGTAATCAAAAGCAATGACAATAGCCTGTAATGTTTGAGGTGAGCCTACAGGCCACACTGACCAACACATTTTAGTTTTAATATGTGCTCTATTTTCTGGACCTTTGTTTCAGGTTATTCTGACATTACTAAATCAAGTGAAAATTGTTTGTTGACTTGGGAAAGTGAAAACCTCCATCCAGTGAAAAACCAGAGAACAACCCTAACTAATTTGTTCTTATTTTTAGAAGATATTTCATAAAATTTCTTTTATTCATTCTTCAATTATTTGTTATAATTCATCAGTTAAATATTCATGCCTTGAGATTGCATTATTAGAATGTTTATTAGCTAAAAAATTAATTCAAGTATCTTATTGATACAAGACCATGTAGAGTCAACTGTTTCATTGGAAGTAATTGTGATTTTGCTTCTAAAATCATTCTTATTTCATTTAATCTTTGATATAATGCAAGTTTCTCATAGTTTATCTTTATTTTTTTAAACATCTTTCATGCCAGGTATTTTTATTTCTGTTTGAGAAACACTCAAGTATTGAATTGTTGAACTGTTGAACTAGTTATGTATGTATATAAGTTTATAAGAAATTGAAAGTAGTTATGCCATATTCTTTCCAGGACTCAGGAGATTTCTACTTTTCTAGTTCCTTTCAGCACCTAAGCAGAAAGTTTAGCCAAGTGATTTCTGAAATATCTCTTCAATATGCATTTCAAACATAAATGTATCAGTTTCATATTTTGCCAACACTTGGTAATATGTGTCTGCTAAAATATATCATCTCTGTAAGAGATGTTGAGTTTTAATGGATTTTTATGTATACTTCTCCTAATATATTATGAGTTCTTTGAGGCTAAGCCTGTACATGAAAAACTTTATTCTACCCTGCTTATTTACTGATAAAACAATTTAGTTATGAATAGGTACATGCCAGCTTATAATTTATTTTCTACTTCCTTTGCAACTATCACAGTTCTGTCTACAGATATATAAGTATAGTTCCTCACTTTGGCTTTCCTATATGAATGGACGGTTAAAATACTGGCATATCTGCATTTTTTCCTGTTTCCTGTTTTAGCCTGCCTTGTAATGTGGACATGATATCTCATGCCACCAACTCTCACTGCCTTTAGATGTAGCAAGAGATAGAGGTTTTCATTCCTATAGCCAGAGAAATTAATCACCATCATACAGTGTGATTGTGTTAATTCATGTGCCCACATAGGAGCCAAGATGTCTGTGTACTACTATAAGATGATTTATACAAATCTGTAATGAATGATAACATTCTGTCTAAATTGGCTTAATGTAAGAAACACATATTATTGAAACTGGAAATCATGCCTTCTGGACAACGTGGCTAATCTGAAGGGAAATAGTAGAGTTGATGCTAAGAAGTTACCCACAGTCTGTGTTTCACAGTTTATATCTTCAGCATGCAACATGTATGTGCTCCTTCTCTAATATACAGAGCTAAAGTTTTCATGTTTTCTTAAAATAGACTCTCCCATGGAAAAATATGTTAAGTATTCTGCCATCTAGAAGAGCACATCTCATCTTTTAGGACTAGGTCTCATTTATTGATTGTTGGTCTTAGAGCCTGAGCTGTTGGTGTTCTGTTCAGAAAGTTGTCACTTGTGCCAATGAGTTCAAGGGTTTTCCCTATTTTCTTTTCTAATAGATTTAGTGTGTCCGATTTTATGTTAAGGTCTTTGATCCACTTGGACTTAAGGTTTTTGAAGGTGGTAAGCATGGGTCTAATTTCATTGTTTTACATGTCAACATCCAGTTAGACCAGCACCATTTGTTGAAGATGCTGTCCTTTTTCCATTGTATAGTTTTTGCTTCTTTGTCAAAAATTAAGTGACCATAGGTGTGTGGGTTCATTTATTGGCCTTCAATTCGATTCTATTGATCCACTGGTCTGTTTCTATACCAGTGCCATGCTGTTCTTATTACTATTGCTCTGTAGTACAGATTGAAGTCTGGGATGGTGATGCCTCCAGATATGTTTTGTTTTGTTTTGCTTTGTTTTGTTTTTGGTACAGGATTGATTTAGATATTTTGGGTTTTTTGTTATTCCATATGAAGTTGAGAATTTTTTTCCAGGTCTATAAAGGATTTTGATGCTGCTATGATAGGAACTGCATTGAATCTGTATATTGCTTTTGGCAGGATGGCCATTTTTATTATGTTGATCCTACCTATCCATGAGCATGGGAGATCTTTCCATCTTCTGATGTCCTCTTCAATTTCTTTCTTCAAGGACTTGAAGTTCTTGTCATACTTGATTAGAGTTACCCCCAGGTATTTTATATTGTTTGTGGCTATTGTGAAGGGGGTTATTTCCCTTATTTCCTTCTCAGCCGATTTATTTGTTGTATAAAGAAGGGCTTCTGATTTTTTTTTGAATTAATTTTGTATCCAGTCACCTTGATGAAGGTGTGATCAGCTGTAAGAGTTCTCTGGTGGAATTTTTGGGGTCACTTATGCATACTATCATATCGTCTGCAAACAGGGATAGTTTGACTTCTTCGTTTCGACTTTGTATTACCTTGATCTACTTTAGTTGTCTTATTGCTTTAGCAAGAATTTCAGGTAGTATGTTGAAGAGATATGGCAAAAGTGGGCATCCTTGCCTTGTCCCTGAGTTTAGAGGAAATGCTTTAAGTTTCTCTCTATTTAATTTGATGCTGGTTACTGGCTTGCTGTATATTGCCTTTATTATTTCTAGGTATGATCCTTGTATGCCCATTCTCTGCAGGACTTTTCGCATAAAGGGGTGTTGGATTGTGTCACATGCTTTTTTAGCATCTAATGAGATGACAATGTGTTTTTTTTATTTCAGCTTGTTTATGTGGTAAATTATGTTGACTGATTTTCATATGTTGAACTGGACCTCATGAAACTGAAAAGCTTCTGTAAGGCAAAAGACACTGTCATTAGAAAAAAATGGCAGCCTACAGATTGGGAAAAAATCATCACCAACCCCACATCTGACAGAGGGCTAATATCCATAATTTACAAAGAACTCAAGAAATTAAATGCCAAGAAACCAAATAATCCAATCAAAAAATTGGGAACAGAGCTAAACAAGGAATTCACAAAGGAGGAATCCCTAATGGCTGAGAGACACTTGAAGAAATGCTCAGCATCCTAATCATCAGAGAAATGCAACTCAAGACTACTCTGAAATTCTATCTCACACCTGTCAGAATGTCTAAGATCAAAATTCAATTGACAGCACATGCTGTCAAGGGTGTGGAGAAAGGAAATCTCCTCCCTTGCTGGTGGGAGTGCAAGCTTGTACAACCACTATGGAAATCAGTCTAGTGATATCTTACAAAACTTGCAATAGCTCTACCTCAAAACCCAGCCATACCACTTCTGGGTATGCATGCAAATGATTCCTCACCAAACAAGAACATCATCTCAACAATGTTTATAGCAGCCTTATTTGTAATCCTAGAATCTGGAAACAGCCCAGATGTCCCTCAACTGATGAATGGATAAAAAAACTGTGGTACATCTACACAATGGAATACTACTCAGCCATCAGAAACAATGAAATCATGGAATTTGCAGCCAAATGGATGGAACTAGAGAAGCTCATCCTGAGTGAGCTAACCCAGACCCAGAACATGGCATCAATTCACTTATAGTCGGATTTTAGCCATATAGTACAGGATAACTATACTACAACCAATGCACCAAAGGGAACATGAACATAGACTGTTTTTTCTGTCAATGAGACACTTTGCCCTAGTGGTTCTGCCTTGTAGGCCCCCAGTGTATGAAGAGGCTCTTGGTCCTCATATGACTGCTGAACTTGGGTGGGGGACTGATATATAGGTACACTCCACTCCAGAGGAGTGGGATGGAAAGAATAGGGGGTTGAGGGTGTTAGGGCAGGCCTGGGAGGGGTGGAAAGAGGATCCTGTCATGGAGATGTAATGTGAAGTAATAAATAAACATTAATAATAATAATAATATCCCATAACTACTAAAAAAAAAGATCATGTCTCACTTTTCATGAAGTGCTCTACAAGCTCATTATGTTTTTCAGGTCTTTGTCTTCCTATCTGTGTCTACTCTGCCTTTTATCTACCATACCTAGACAACTTGACTCCAAATTCTTGTCTGATTACTTCAACTAATATATCTTGTTTTTAATAGACTATGTCTTATTCATCTTTCTATACTGTTTTTACTTCAATATTTTCTTTTACTTCAATATTTTGAAAATGAGTAATTATTTATTGAATTGTAATTCTATCCGGTGTATTTTAGTGCATATTTTCTTTTAATCTCTGTGTGATTGGGATATAAGGAAAACATTGTAACCATGTTGACTATAAAATGTTTTTGAAATTTAGTATTTGGTACAGCTAATTACTTAAAATTATGATGGTAAAAAACCATCATGATAACTTTAAAATATATCTTGATGATTTAAAACAAGAAGGGGTTTCTCCCAGATTTAGACAAAGTGCCTGCGTTGCAATGGCTCATAGCTCAGGTGCAAGATCAACTCCGTCTCACACAGAATGTGCATGTATGCTCATGGCAATGGAAGCTTATCATTAGCTTGAGCTGTGGTTCTCCACCCACAGGGTTATAAGGTACACTCATGGCAGGCCTCTCTAATTATCCTTGTTTTAAACATTACCTAGCCTACTATAGCTCTCCTTTTAAAATATCTCTATAATTATTTCATAAGAATGGATTCAAGTTCTGATTCCATGGCAGGACACTAATTCCAGGAGATTCTAATGAAAAAAGACAAATATACTAAAAAATGAAAATCTTATTTTCCTGAAAACAAAAGCATTATATTTTTTAATTAGTAGTCATGAATTTAAATGAATGTAGAGACAACAAATCTAGGAAAAAGTGATTATAATGAATAAGTTCCAGTTATGAAAAATAGCAAACATAGAAACAGACATGGCAATACCCATCTGAGTTTTAACAGCATCAACAGCCATAAATGTATTTTTAAAACTCTGTCTGGATGCCATACATCCCTCTGTGTGGCTATAAAAATGTCCAGGTTAAATGAAAATATCCCTGATTGAAGTGTACCATTATCCAGCCTATCTGTTGCCTGCCTCACGTGTGAAGTTCTAAGGTAAACATGCACCATATACTTGGAGATTTTGATTTCATATCTTGACAGCACATTTCTAAAGGTATAACATCTTAATCAAATTTAAAAATAAAACATCCCAGTGCTGAGCATGGTTGTAAACCTAAAATTACATAACATACATGTTTTTATGCTTTGTCAATTACATTTGAAATAGGGGACTGTTTGTTTCAGCCCTTCTAAAAATGAGACGAGGATGAGAAAACAACCTATTTCCTTATTAGGATCAGGAGTCAAAGGACTCAGCCAGGAGCCGCAGGCTTCAAGAGCACAGAAGATTAAGACATATATTGGATTCATGATGGAGGGCAGAAAGTTCATTTTCAAAATAAAACAGAATTTTATTCATATTCCTTTTAAAATTCAGATTGCCATTTGCCAGCTGACCTGTGACACAGTGCAGTGTATTACATTTTCAATGAGCAGTCTGTCTGGAGCTGCTCATGGAAGAAATAGCTTCCTGGTTTCTACGTCTGTTTTCTTTTTTTTTTTTTTAAAGTAAGATATTGTCAGAATTTTAGATGGTGCAAACAGGGGCAAGGTAACATATTTATTTTTAATAAGGAGAAGATGTAGAATGGTATAGTCATCAACATTATGCATTGAGTAAACCTGTTTTGAAAAACACAACAGCTCACGTAAAATGTGCATGTGGGACAGGCAAGAATAGGAAGCCAGCATCTCAATGAGAGAGAAGGGCAGGCCAAAAAAAATGAATCTTTATTTAAAAAATAAATACACGTGAATGCCTTTTAAACCAAGTTTTGGTAGAGTGCAAGTCAAGCCAAGGTTTTTCTATAGTCAGAGACTAGATTTATACAGCTCTCCATCTGTCAAAATTATATTATAGACGACACATATGCATAGATACAAGACCACTGATTTTCATATATATTAAAACTCAAAACTACTGCAGGATATGAAAACTTACATACAGACTGTTAAGGCAAAAGGCTTACACTTAGAACTTTTATTCTTCCACTGTATTTTAAATCACTTATCTTTTTGACCTGCATGCAAGAAAAGTGGACATGCATGGTTTATAGCCCAGTAAAATTAAAGATATTTAGCAAAAATAAAATGGAAACTGATAGAAGTTATAAAGATGAAAGGAGGAATCCTCTTTCTATATTGTTACACCTGCTTCTGTGAGGGAACATATCTAAGATAAAATAATATATTTAAGATGCAACTGAGGATAGCTTTATTATCAATCAAACAAAAATGATATTTGTAAAAGAGAAAAAAGGGAATAAATAAATATGTGGCTTGCTGATTTGACTCCCACCAGAACTCTGTTTCCATGTGATCCCAAAAAGAGTTTTGTGATGTTAAATATTTCTTAACCTCTCAAATGAGAAACAAACGGACAAATATAGTTTTGCTGATTTCACACCATACCTTTAAAGTGGAATTAAAGAAGAAAGAAAATTCTACCTTACATTTAACCTGGACAAATAAAATCAGCACATTTTTCTGATATGTTAGTTACAAGCACAGATTTGTCAGGTAGGAAGTCTTGGTTGTTTATATGAGTGGATATTAACCTTAGATTTTATTGCTTTCTCCTGTTCCTGTAAATAAAATATTAAAATCATATCCTGCTGTGACATTTAAGAAAATTTTGTTGAGTCACATGATTTCAACATTTTACTTATAAAAACAGAGACAGAAAGTTGTACAAAATATTCATGCCAATATTCACTTAAATTTTCATATACAAGATCTAATAACTTTTTAATTTAAAAATAATTACCAAAGTAAATTGTATGAAAATGGATTTTACTTTAGTAACACCTCTTCTACAAGCGGATAATTTCCATTATATTTTGAAATTTGCAACACGAAAGGAAACAACACCTAGACTTCCACTTGTATCAAACTTTATTTGTATATATAAGTACAAATATAAAATCATTTATAATTATATTTATATTTACATAAATATATAGAAAATATTAAGCAGTTTAGTTTCCCTAAAACCTCAGAATTATAATCCATGATGTATCAAAGACCATGTAAGCCCCTAATGGGCAATCCTTAAATAAATAGAAGTTCAGCTCATCCTTTATAGTGTGTATTTGTATTTGAATTTGATAAACTAGTTTTCTTTTCAGGGAATGCTATAATGACATTAACTTTCAGTCTGTAGCTTTTGGTATGGTATGTAGCCAATAGAGAAACCAGAAAAATTTGTTTAATTATTTAGCAAAATATATTTAAGCTACCCTAATTTTTACAATGATAATGGTTAAAATTAAGGAAGAATGAAGGGAAGGAAGGAAGGTAGGAATGAGGAAGGAACTAAAGAAGGAAGGAAAGAGAGGGGGTGCGAGGGAGAAAGGGGGCAAGAAAAGAAGGAAAGGACAAGGGAAGGAAAAAGAGAAAGAGATAATAAAGAAAAAGGAACAGAAAGAAGGAAAAAGGGAAGAAGAAAGTAAAGCAAAAAATCTTTAAATAAATATGCCTTATCTGTAATAAAAGTACTTTGGGATAATTTAATCATAATATGACATATGTCAAATCATACCTTTCCCTTCTCCCAAGCACAAACCTCAAAGACCACCAAGAGCCTGAAAATTCTGATGTTCTGCCTTTGTCTCATACATTAACCCAGTCTGTATGAGACCCAGTACTGTACAACACATTTCATTGCCTAGCACAGAAAATTACTGTCAAAATTGATGAAATTTGTGTCTTTTGAGCTATAATGTGCTTGGCATATGTCAGTGGAAATGTTTTCCAGTAGCTCACACAGGCATCAAACAAACATTTTTATTCTTTTCCTATTGACTAAAAATAAATAGATCTACTTTAAATATTAAAAGTTTCAAATCAGAGACTCAAGGCTATGAACCCCTAACAACCAGAATAGGTATCAAATTCAGCTGTACAATGAAATTGAGATTGCTTCTTCGCTGAGCTAATTCTCCCAGAATCCACTGTTCATCTCATCACTCCTTATAAAATACAGAATCCTTAATTGGTCTGTGCTTCTCCAACATGTTTTTAATGAAAACGCAGCACATAACTCTTAGTTTGTTGGCTGCCAGAGCCCAATTTACAAAAATGGGAGTGCAAGATAAGAAAAGAGTACATCTGCAGAGCAGGCTGTGCAATGAATCACACGCTGCCAGAGTTGAGTAGAATATAATTGAGTCCAACATCTCTGAGCACTTTCACCATAATTAATGATAATCTGTAACAGAGGAATCTGAGATTCCAGTTCAGAGAACTGTTTAATTAGGCCAAGTAATGAAAGCAGAAGCAGTACAAGAATATGGCCTGTCTCATGATTAATGATTCATGCTACTGAACACAAAAGTGCCGCACCGTTAACTCTCACGGATGCAGCATCTCTCTGGCATTTACAAAATAGTGAAATGCATGCATTTTTGTATTTTAAAGATGTAACTGGCAGTATCCTTTTCTGAGCTATTTACATGATAAATATGGTTCCAAAGGTAACTGTCTTCTCACAAATTCTTTGCTCAGGGGTAGTTAAAGATAAATATCTGCCTCTCCATTATGACTAAGGTAAGAGGAGTTCTACCACAAGATAATTAACACTTTCAGTTTTCATATTAACTAACCACATATTATATCTTATTTAGAACAAGTGTCTTGTATTAATCAAATTACGCAAAATAATATTTCTGATTTTGTTCTTTCATTAGTAAAACAATAAAGTAGTGAAGGACCGAATGCAAGGGAAAGAAGAAGAAATGATATTGGACATCTTATTTTGAGAGATCAGGGTATCAGATGTTCAATTTGACCTTGAGTTTGACTTAAAAGTATGGACAAGAGACAAGTATGGATTGCCTGAGGGCTTCCCATAGAAACCAGCAAATTGTACATCTTGAATGTTTTACTTACATGGCTTTCCAATAAAATCATTAATCAGAAGGATTCTAGAATTACATATTATGGATGGAACAATCATAATAAAACATCATCTATAACAAGTTGTGCATGTGTTGTTGAATATCATGTTTCTTTCAGTGGTGTTTCTGAACTTTCTGTTTTTAAACACACTCAAGATGACCCTGAATATGAAAGATAGCTTTATCCACTACAAGATCAGATAAAGAAGAGAGATATCTGGGTGCTTAGTCAAATCCCAAAATACAATTCATATGTGACACTCACATGCCTCTTGCAGGCCAAATAAGACCTGTAACGTCATAGGCAATGTAACTACAGGGTTGACAGGATGATTGGATAAAAACTTCTATAAATATGAAGTTTCAAAAATTGTCTTCAAGGAGTTCAAAAGAAAGTTCATGCACTTGCACATTCATCTAGTAGAATGATTTGATCTTGAGGGTGAACTGTGTAGAAAATTAAACTCAACTTCAGAATGCATATGGGGTAATTTTATGAACCAAAGAGAATTGTGCTTTGTCCTAAGATTTCAAACATGTTTTGCATATATTGACATTTTTTAAAAATATTGCTATAGATACTTTAAAAGTGTTGATAATGCTTTTGTAAGAAGCATCCAAGTCTTTCTGGATATTATGGACTCCATCCCTCCAGAATCGTAAGCTAAAACTACATTTTTTCCTATTTTGCTTTTTGTTTTTGTTTGTTTTTAATTTCCATGATAGAAAAGGAGCTAACAAAGAAATTAAAACCCTTCAAGAATAATGATGTGGGTGGGATATTGAATTTTTACCTTTCCTGGGTTAGCAGTACAAAATAGGATATTTCTATGTGTGGCTTACATGCAGAGTTGTAAATTCAAGTCAACCACGTAATCATGGTGATCAGCACTGCCCACCATAAATTTTGCCAGAATATTTTTGTACTGTGTTTTTTTTTTTGTGTGTCATCAGGTCAATGAGTGTCCATGTTTCTCTGTACACAAGATAACCAGCACTTTATTTTATGAGTACGTCTTTTGTGAGATGATTTTGCCCAACTAGAAGCTCATTGTCAGTCATCTGAGAACAATTAAGGTAGGCTGTGCTAAGTATTGATGTTTGCTAGATTAGGTATCCTAAAAGTTTTTCTCAAATATGGCATTTTCAATTTACAATCTGTTTCCTAAAGTGTTATCTTGTTATATAAGTCAAGGGGTATCTGTATATATAGATTATTTTTAATCACAATGTTATTGGATATATATATATTTTTAAATTACAAAAAGGAAAATAGACCTCACAATGTGTGACATTCTCAAATAAATCATTGTGTAAGTTATTTTTTGATTGAAAAAGTAGTTAGCATATTTATATATCCTTTCACTTAGTCTTTACAGTGATAAGATTAGCAAACTGATCACTGTAATCCTAATTATATAGACAAAAAGAGCAAAACCATCTTGTGTCATAACAACAATGCCATCATAAAATGAGTAACTGTGTAAGTTTATAGATATGCTTCCAATAAAAAACACTAGCGATATGTTCGGGCTTCCAAGATATCAACAAGGAGCCAGTCAACCGTCTCAGTGTCTGCACTGCAGCAGGTCACTAGGTTATCCTAGATAGATGTTTGAGTTCCAACTGTACATCACACTGCAAGCAGTTAGAAAAATGAGGATGGAAAAATGATTTGTCCTATTTGATATATTCTGGAAGCTATTCAAATGAACCTACATAAATGACAATGATGTCTGCGTACCATTAGATTTCAAACTGGATAGCAATGTGCTAAACTGAAAAATGGATGTCCTCACTAATGAAAATGAGACCCGGAATTTGACGATCCTCCAATACAGAGCCATAATATTTGTATGTTGTCCAGCAAAGACAACAACTAAATGCCTTAGAGACAGGGCAACCTCTGTGATGTGATACTGAGAAAGCTGGTTATGCACATAGAGAAGACTAAAATCAAAATTCTATCTCTCTCTGAACAGAAATCAACTTGAATTCAAGGAAAGGTCTAAGTGTGAGCCCTAAAACTCTGATTTTAAAAAGTATTTTCTTACTAGAGTGGAATTAAATGGAATAATGTTAATACAAAATGTGAAAAAGTTCTTAAAATATTTAGAAATTGGACAACATATTTCTTTTAAAAATGAGTCATAGAAAAAATGGAGTGCATGAAAGTAGAAAAGATTTTGAATTTCATAAATTAAAATGCCATATCATTTGTAAGACAACTGACAGAAGAAAAAAATGTTTAAATTGTTAAGTTAGGTATAAAAATTGATTACAATTATTAAATTAAATGTTATGATAGTTAAAAATCAGATACATGTAATTATGACAATGTTTTACTGTATGACATAGACAAATAGTATGGCAAATCAATTACATAATAAAATAACAATTTATGTTAATAAATCTCATATAATAAATTTTAAAAGAAAGGAGATGTCAAGTCATTCATCTAAGACTCCAAGAAAAATAAAACAATTTTCAACACAAGAAAACATAAGAAAGTAATAGGGAATAACTAGAAGCTAATGAAATTGAAACTAGAAAATCTTTAATCAAAAAATACCTGGATTTTCAAAGCATCAATAAAATTGATAAACTTTACTTAAAATGACCCAATGGCTAAAATGCACAGAAAGGGGTTAGACAAAAAGAAAAAGGAAGAGTGAAGGGGGGTGGGGAGAGATAGAGATAGATAGAGAGAGAGAGAGAGGAGATAGGAGAGGAGAGACAGAAACTACAGGAATATAAGCAGAATATCCATACAGATCTGATAACAAACAAAATAAAAATAAATGAGTAAAATTTTTAATATGTAAAACTTTAAAAAATTTTATTTTCATTTATTTCCCATACATGTGGGTGCTTTGCCTGCATGTATGTCTATGTACCATGTGCATGCTAGTGCCCAAAGAGAAGGAAGAAGACGTTGGATCACATAGAACTGGAGTCAGAGATGATTGTGAGACACCTTGTGGAAGAGCATTCAGTGCTCTTAACTGATGAGATATATTTTCAGCCCCAGTATGGACAACTAGAATTTTTAAAAGAACTTTAGGACATAATTGAATTATTTATAGGTGTGATTCAGAGATATTGTATGAAAACATTCTGAGTTATCAAGTTGTATTTTTGGAACTAGTAGGGACATCCTTGCAACATAGGAAATTTGGAGAAAATGTAACTTCAATGATGGTCCCTCCGAAACACAGGAAATATAACTTCTCTTTATGTAACACTTACAGAAACAGAAAAATTTTCTATTTACATTATTAGTCAGCATTATTTTGATATAAAGCCAAGAAACGTGCAAGGTATGCTGGCCCATTTCTTTAATACTAATACTCAGGTGGCAGAATCAGATGGATGTTAGGAATTCTATCCCAAATTAGGCTGCACAGTGAGTTCCAGATTAGCTAGGGTTTCATGGTGAAACCCTTTCAAAAGTAGAAAAATAAATTGAAATAATAGAAAAAATAATTCTTAAGAGTTTATGTAAATAATGGCATTGTAACACATGCCTACATGCATATATATATATATATATACTCAAGAGGGTGATGCAAAGGAGTTGTGAGTTTGGGGTCAATTTAAGTTATATATCAAATTTGAGGTCAACATCAGCTACATAAAAATATTATCTCAAATATAATATGTATGTGTGACACATGTATATATTCAATAAACTACAACTAAATAGAATCCAGAAATACATCTAAAGAACTAATACATGATGACACTGTGGTGTTTATCTTGGAAACTCACATATGCTTCAACAAAGGAGCACCAACCAATCAAACTCATTCTGATCATCCACATCTATGATTTGAATCAGAAAGGACTCCCAAAAGCTTGTGATTTAATACTAGATTTCTAGCTTCTAGTATTATTTCCTTTTTTTTTCCCCTAAGACTGTGAAGCCCTTAGGGTTGAACCCAGAAACTAACAGTACAATTTTTTTAAAATAATAATAAAGTTAATTCCTACATTAAAGAAATACTGAATCTATACCACCAACTTTGTTTAAAGACAGGCTTTGACAGTGTAGGTCAGGCTGATAGGGAACTTGACATATCTGTGTCTCAGCTCTCTGAGCTCTGGGATTACAGACATGCACCACAATTGACCAAACTTGTTATTAGTGGTCCACAGCATAAAACATAGGGTGAGGGAGTTATCCTAGCTAAACCTGTAAGGTGGGTGGGTTATCTGTGGCCCAAAGTGGTGGAAGAAGTGGCCTGAATGCTGGGAGTTATCCCAGAAGCTTTCCAGGCAGGAAAGAAGCCTCAACCATATGGGGTTTTCCTTTGGGCTCTGGAGTGAGCCATCTTAAATCTCAAGCAGAAGCTCTCAGTCTGATCTCAACCAAGACCTCTCTCCAAAACTATTTATTGAAGAATTAACTATATGCTTTCTTCTCAAACATTTCTAACCAAAGACTGTGAAAATAATCTTAGTGAAGAACTTTTGAACTTTTAGTTCCCTGTAACTCATTCCAAACAAATACAAATTGTCCTAAAAACTCAGGAACTAGAAGAATATTATAAGATCGATGAAGAAGGACCAATGGAAGGATTCCTATCATTTGTACTAGTTTTTATACAAAAAGAGCATCATTGAGTGTAATACCATGGATTTTGAAAATCACCCAATTTAATTTTCTGCAACACTGTCATTCTTCAGAAGCTACGTGATGTATTTCCAGAGCATAGTGGTGTTTAGAGATGTTTGGCTTTGGTAAATAATTTTTATTCTCTATCACTCCTTGATGGATTCTTTAATTTTAACACATACGCCAGGCAGTCTGTCATGTTTAATAAGGCCCCACTTATAGCATGTACCTTTACAAACTCTCATCACAATCAGCCACATATGGCTGCCTTTACAGTTTGTGCTCAGACAAAACTCTCTGAGGGTGAGGGTGGTATTAGGATGTGGCTCAGTATCACTTCCACCCTCAGAATCTTCTCTTGCAATGAAAATATGAATATAGTATACTAATAGAGTTTATAATGGTCTACAATTAAGATAAATTTAGTCCTCTTCACTGGTACAATTTGATCTTCATATCCATCTGCTGCTTTCCATCATTCTTTATGATTTTGTAGGATATTATGAATTAAGGTACATTTGGATCAGTATCTACTAAAGCCCAAGTGTTTCACACATTGATGTGGAATCAATAAATCCACAATACAATGTGGGTCCTCCAGTTGACATGTATGCGATCCTGGGCACCTTCAGCCATTTTAAAAGTGGGTGGCTGGAGTAGTTACCACCCTAGACTCCCATCCTGTAGATTAAGGAATACATTGACAATCACCTGTATCTCACTGTATTCTATTCCCCTTTCTCTTTTTGGACTGTTGGTCAGGCCTTGAAGCTTTCCAAAGGCTTTAGTTTTCCATCACATTTTTGCCAAAGAACGATCTGACATACACCTTGTGACATTTGCTTTGAGTGACACAGACAGGCTGCTTTGCTTAGCTTTCTTTTCTTCTCTTTGCTCTAACACTTGATGAACCTGATTTGCATGTCAGTCAAGTCACTGAGATCTGTCAAAACCTTTTTTACATCATGAAGGTCAAAACCACATTGGGCTCTGCAAACACACTAAAGCACTTTATCACTCTCATGGTTTCTGCTGAATCAGTTTTTTCTTAACTCTCCTGAGAACTTGGCATCACATATAGTATCTCTTGTGTCTGTTTCCCTCAGTAATCATTATTTCATTGTTTCAAGCTCGTGATATGCATACATACGGATCACAGCTAGAGATGCCAAGTTTCTTTAATTGTTCCTATGAGCCAGACCATCAGAGAACTTATTTTCTCACATTGCCTTGGGTTATGCAGCCTTTTTCTCTCTTAAGGAGGAATAGTAGCTACATTTTTATATTTCTCTGTTTCAATAACATCCAGACTGATTCTATCTATCCCCAAATCTCACAGATTGACTTTCCAGGTGAGAGCATTCATTTTACTACTTCCCTAAGATGTTTCTCAAATCAAGTACTTCAGAGGCAGAACACTCCTGGACTATCTTGATCTCTTTCACTGGACTACAAGGAAGTACTGCAATACCTGTCTTCATGCTAAGACATGTTTTTCTTCATCTGTGTTGAAATTCTGACCTGAGGGCCATTCTCTACAATCTTTACCTCATTCTCTTCATCCTCCTTATTTGACTCTTCCCATTGGTTTCAATATTTTTTTTTTTTTGCTCCTAGGAGGAGCTAATTAACATAGTTGTAATTTATACATTTCCCTTTCACCTTCTGCCCACAATCTGTATGAAACAGCAGGCAAGCAACTTCTATCTCATCATACATTTTTATCCAGTAACTCTGGATAAAAATGTTTATCCAGATTTAGTTTATCCATGATTTAGTTTGTTCACTAAATCAGGAGCCAATATGGAAGATGCTAGAAGGAATGCTCCTTTCCTGCTTTAATTACTCTCTTACATGAGTAATCCCTTTGACCATCTCAGCCAAATCTGCACATTCTATTAGGCATAGCAGCAGCCAGACAAAAACCTCAACTTGCCAACAATTTAATCCCATTTTGCTACTCTCAGAGACTACGATGCATTCTCTAGTCCTTCAGCTGTAACAGACACCACTCATCAAGAAAGCACACAATTCCATATCATATGGTCACCCTAGGAGACTATTCACAGATAGTCTATCTCCTCATGTCTTACTGTCAAAATAAAGTCCCATATAGTCAACATCATAACAAGAAATCACATGCCATACACTACTTGGAGGAGGCCTGTCATATGGATATCACCCTTGGGGATACTCCAGACTTAACCAGTTCAACCTCAAATGCATGCATGACTATCCTTTGCAAGAACCATATAATTGCACTGCCATGAGTCACCTTTGGGTTCTATCATGCCACAAATTGTGATCTGTATTCCCCCCCAAAAAAATGTGGACAAAAGGGTACCATGAAAGATCACTGTACAAATTCCACCAAACTCCATCTTGCTGAAACATTGAATTTTTTGGGATTACAGAGTGTGCATGTGAGCTGACCGACAGGTGCATAGATAATTCACAGGAAATTGAAAAATTCATTTCAGTATTCAGGTTGACTCAAAAATGCTGCATCCCTGAAGCTGTCTGTGCAATGTAGAGGGAGTTTGGATCATTTAAGAAACTTCTCACTGCAGCATTTCTCATTGCTGTTATTACTCTAGTCCAAATGAAACTCCTAACTTTCAACTTTGTAACATTTGTAATTTTTTTAGACTTATGAATTTTCTCACCCCTCCAGGAGATAATGTTTCATTTCAGAAGTCACTACACAACGTACCCTCATATTAATAGCAATACATGATCTCCTATTAAATCATAACCTTTTTGAGGACAGGAGTAATGTATATATTTTTCGTGATAGCTTTGTACTTGTTAGGCGTTTAGTAATTGGAATAAATTTGGAATACAGGAACGTGATCAGTGCTGAGAAGACATTTGTACTATTAGCTCACTAATGCAGTGAAAGAGGCTCATAATTACACACCCCTGTTTTAATATGTTTCATTTACATTTTTAATATGATAGAATCATAAGTAGGAAGGAAAATACAACATATATGCTTAGTAATTTTTCCATACATTTCATGATTAAAATGTAATTATCTAATCAGTGGAAACTAGCATAATGAATAAAATATGGCACACAAGTAGTAAGTGAATTTATCATTCAATTAGTATCTCTAAGATTTTAGAGAATATTTTCAGCTGTGTGTAACATACTCAGTGCCTATAGTGTAATAACAATTTCAATTTAAGCTGGTATTATTTTCTACATTACCTATTTCAAAATGTGGCACTTTCATCAATTAAATTTTTCTTTGACCATTTCATTCATGCACATTATGCATCCTGATTACTCACTCCATCTTTTATATCTTCTGCCCTCTCTTTCCTATATTCATGGTTAATGTTTATGTATTTTTTTTGTCTTTTTTTGTGTGGGGAACCTACTGAGTTTAACCAGGATCATCACTGACTATGGGTTTTTAACTACTCAGTGTTGCTTGGTTAGCACACTAAAGAGTGTACACCTGGCCATCCTCTCTCCTAAGAACCATCAGTAGTCAATAGTTCAGTAGGGAAGGAAAGATCTCCATGGACTCCTACCACATCCATGACTGTTTACATACCCAACATCGGAAATACAGCTGCTATGAGTTCATTATTGCGATGAATGTGTCACATCTAGCAAATAAGATTTCATGGTCCTTCTCACTATTTTCTGCATCTTACATTTGTTCTACTTCCTTATTTTGTCATGTTTCCTGAGTTTTAGAGGTGTTGGTAAAAGTGTCCTATTTAGGACAGGGCACTCACTCATCCATTATTCTCAGCACCTTGAGCAGTCATATTTATGTCTTATCTCTATCCTGTTTTAAAGAGCTGTGAAATTTTAACATAATTGTAGTTATAAATAAGTGTGATAAAAAGAGAAAGAAACAAGAACGAATGAGTTGATATATGTATATTGAGGTACATTTTGTTGATATGATCATTATAGTTTGTTTTTGCTATTTACTTCATTTATTTGCTAAAGAATACAGATAAATATAAAACACATACAAATCAATACTTGCAGTCTCTCATCTTACTGCTACTCTCATAAACCTGTTGTTTTATTTTGTGTATTGGTGAGTCCTAGCTTTTTAAATTTGATATGAGGGTACAAATTGAGCATTGTTTCAGTAATAACTGAGATTAAATATGACATTCTTCCTTTCTTTTTCCTGTCCTCTACACTTTTGAGATCTGCTGAATCTTAAGGGAGATCTGTGCATAGCCAGAATATTTGCCCTCAGACTTCTTTGGCTATGCTCCTGCACACTATTTCTTTCTTTATTTTTCCTCTTTTACTGAAAAGAGATTTTTTTCACATAATATTTCATGATTACATTTGCCTTCCCTCTACTCCTCTAAATTCCTTCCCATCCTCCATACCATCCATATCCATGCCCTTTTTGGTTCTCTTTAGAAAACAAATAGGTTTCTAAGAGATAATAATACAATGTCATATAATTAACATAATATAATTTAATAAAACAAAAACTAACACATTGAAAAAGGACAAAACTAACAAACAGAAGGAAAGGGGCTCACTAAAAGGCTCAAAAATATAAATAAAAATTTAATAAGTAGGTATATATATAATACATATAATCTCATAACATAAGATTATATATGTGAAAAAGTCTTGACATGATACTATGAAACAAGAAACCTTCAAAGTTTCCATTTAGTTCATTTTTTGCTGACCATATGCTTCTGGGGATGCAGGCAATCCTTCAGAGTAGTTTGTTTCCACAGTGAGAGACACTTGGAGAAAACTTAATTTTCATTTGCAAGTAGTCATCAGTTGGAGATTGTTTCTAGGTTCATGATGGGGGCATGTGTACACTTCTCATTTGTGATTTGTGTGTGTGTGTGTGTTTAGTAGTAGCATTTGTTTTTATACTATGTTCATGGACTATATAATCTGAGGCTCTTGGTCATCCAAACACTATTTGTTATGAGTTCAATCCCATAGAGTGGACCTTAAATCAAATCAGATATTGGTTGGAGACTCCCACCATGTTTGTGCTACCATTGTACTAGCATATCTTGAAGGCCAGACAGTTTGTAGAGCAAAGAGTTTGTGGCTGTATTGGTGTTTACATTTCTCTTTGCTAACTTGCAAAATACCTTATGCCAAACACATAGGAGACCAGTCCAACCTCTCCATGTTAAATGAGTTATGAAGGTGTTGTATTCAGCAATGGGGCTTTGCTATTAGTTTGTGGAGAGCAACCTATAATTTTGAAAAAGATCCTCTGTTGTTTGGAGAGTGCCATGTGTTTTAGTAACTTTTATGTTGTGAAAAAGAGGCACCGTGACCAAGGCAACTCTTATGAAAAAAATATAATTGAGAGGTTGCTTACAAATTCAGAGGTTTCATCTATTATCATCATGGTGGGGAGTATGGTAGCATGCAGGGAGGCATTGGAGCAGTAGCTGAGAGCTACTTCCTGATCTATAGGCAGAGAGAGAGAGAGAGAGAGAGAGAGAGAGAGAGAGAGAGAGATATTCTGGGCTAGATTATTTTTTTCTTGACTACAGACATACCACATATTACTGAACCTAATACTAAGAATAATTGTAATGCAATAGTCTTTGTGTATCACAATATAGAAAAAAGCACAATAAAGCACTGTATAACATAAGAGCCAAAAGATGGAACAAGTGCTCTGTAATGCCATTTTCTGGACATAACACACTTATGAATTAACAGCAGCTGTCATTTTCTTCACACGTCCTGCACAAAATTAAGCCAATCATAATTCCACCATAGATATGGAAAGTGATCTTTAGGTCCCACCTCTTCATGAGGAACTATTGGCAGTTAATAGGTGTGGGGGAAGGAATAGTCATTCTTTTTGTAGTTTTTTTCACTATTTGAGTTTCCATTTTCAAGTGAATGGATCAAAAGGGATTCACATATAGGCAACACTAATTGTACTTACCAAAAACAGAGGAAGAAGAAAACAAAAGAAAAATACATGTTGGGAGGGGTCCATATGGGAAGGATATGAAGTGAGTTTGAGAAGGAAAATGGGGTAGTAGATATGATCATATTTTATTATATAACTATACGAGATTTCCAAGAATAAAGAAAATAATTTAGTTATAAATATGAAATACACAATTTTAAAAAAATCTACACCTCCATAGTACACTTAAAATAAATAAGTCTATAAGAAGTTTCCCTGGGTAAATCTGCAACTTAATCACATCTGAATCTAATGGCCTCAGACATTGCGCTATAATATGAGGTTTTCAAAATGGGTATATATATATATATATATATATATATATATACATATATATATATATCATATATATATGCATATGTATATGTGCAGTTAACACCCAATAATGATAAAAAGAGGTCATGAATTTGAAGAGAAGTAAGGAATTGTACATCGGAGAGTTTAGAGAAAGGATAAGGAAGGGAAAATTTTTGTAATTATATTGTAAAAAACTATAATACACCAAGTTATCCTGCACAGCTATGTTAAAGGATCCCCCCCACCCCAAGTTGCTTTGGTCATGGTGTTTTTAACCCAACAATAGTAAACCAAATGAAGACAGATATATGCAAAGAAATAAGAGAAAGTTAAAGTTTTAAATTGAACTAAGATATAAAAAGAAAAAAAGAGTAGTAACTATGGTGTTTTGAATGTGAATGGCCATTATAAGCTCATATATTTGAATGCTTGGTCCTTAATTTCTGAAACTATTTGGGAAGGCTTAGGAGGTGTGACTTTGTAGGAGGAGGTGTGTCACTGGGGACATGCTTGGAGGGTTCAAAAGCCATACCATTCCCAGTTAGCATATGCTGTCTTTCTGCCTCATTCATGTGGATCAGATGTGAGCTCTCAGCTACTGCCCCTATGTAATGCCTGCCTGCTGCCATGCTTATTGTCATGATAGTCATGGACTGTAACCCTCTAATGGAGAGCCCCCAAATTACATGCTTGAATTTATATGCTTCCTTATTTATTTATTTATTTACTTACTTATTTATTTTTACTCAGGGTGATAAAAATCAACTAAGACCGTGAGTATGGTCTGAACTTATCCATACCTTACAAGTTATGAAATTTTGATATCAGGAAGACCTGATTGATGATTGTGCTGGATAAGAAATAAAAAGCTAGTTTTATTCTCTGCATGTAGTCATTAAATTTTATGAGCATAATTTCAACAAAGTTCATTCTTGTGTTAGTGTGAATTTGGGAATCTTGTAAAAATGTGATGACTAGAATTGCATAGACCTGTATTTGGGTCTTGCCTTCTCTTCTAATGATATATATATATATATATATATTCATTTTTATCTAAGTATCATACTAATTTTATTACTACTACTCTATAGTATAAGTTAAGATTGGATATGATAGTGCTTCTAGCATCATTCCTATTTCTTAGGACTGCTTTGGTTATCCTGGGTATTGTGTGTTTAAGATTTTTTTCTGTTTTTGCAAAGAGTGGCACAGGAGTTTTGATAGGAACTGCACTGAATCTATAAATTGATATAGGTGTGGTAGACATTTTTAACAGTATTAATCCATGCAATAGATGAGCATGGGAGGTTTTTTCAGCTTCTAGTATCTTCCTTAATCACATTTTTCAGAGTTATTAAGTTTTCATTGTAGGTGTCCTTCATCTCTGTATTTACGTATACACCAAGTTACTTTATGCTGAACAAAATTCATTATCCAAATAGCCAATAGAGAGTTATATGCAAACAAACCATTCTGTAAGTAAATTAAAAAGTTGTAAAAAATATTAAGCCAGGAAGGGGAATTTCTTGCTTGATAGAATAATGCTGCTGCTAGAAGCCATTGTTACGAAATAAAAATCATAGTCTGCTTGTGGACTACCTCCTTATGAATTGTTGGTCAGCAAAGTCCAAGATGCTCCAAAAAACTACAGGCTTTTGCAATGCCTCTTTGTTGCTCACAAGAACTAAAAGATAAAACCATATTGCTGAAAGCACTGTACATGCCTTATTTGCAACAAACCAAGAAATTTAGTTATAACTCGAATAGAATTCCATTGCCTGCTGGCTATCTTCTACAAATCTGAAAGGAATTATGAAGGCTGCTGGGAAGAAAGGACTTACCCAACTGTGAACCCAACAGACTTCTATATCAACCTACTAGGTATAATGTGCTCATGGCTGAAATAGAGGCACAGCTATTATGAGAACAACCAACCAGCCTGTGATTTGATTCAAGTTTCCTCCCATGAAAGAAAATTTTGTCTGGTACTGCAATCCCTGTCATAAATATGTGGGTGGAATATCAGTAGGAACTACTGTTATTTAGTGAAATTGCCATGGCATCAGTGCCTTCTGAAAATCTATATGTATGCCCATAAAAATTGTACTCCAATCTTTAATCAGAGAAGCTTCTCTTTACAATAAATTGAAGAGAATTACAGACTTTTGCCTGTTCATGGTGATGAGAGTACACTACAGTTTAATGCTTGGCCTTAAATAGGACAATTATATCAATCCTTCTAAGGCTCAGGTAATATTCCATAAGAAGAAGATGGACAAAAAATGTCAGATACTGAAGATAAGGAAAAATGTTATGAAATGCTGCTTCCTGTGTTTGACACAGACTTGCAATGATAAACTTTTATTAGCTGGAGTTGTCTATAATGGATCGGCACAATATTGGACCTGTTAACAGTCAGACAGGAATGAGCTAGATGCTCATGGCACCTTATAGTTCTCTAGTGAACTACTGGTTACTGATAGACTGAAAGAGAAGGGACATTATCATGAATTGTGTACTTAGTAATGAGCTTTCTGAGTAAATTTGCATATTTTTGTACTTGTTTTATACATGGCCCTGGTCAAATACAGTTGGTCACAAAACAAAGTAAAAAAAACATGAACATTGGAAAGAGACCTGTAGAGAAGAGAAGCTCTGACATGGCTGAGAGAAAGAAAAACTTGTGAGGGGTAAGAGTATGCAGAATGGTTATATACATGGATAAAGCTGTCAAAGAACAAACTTAATTAATGAAAATGGTTATATGTACACAGGAAATTGTGGCTAAGTCACACACTTATTTATGAAAAGGATGTGACATGTGCTAAGGATAAATGCTATAATTTATTCATAATCACAGAAAAATACTATTAGTTCTCGATTGTTTCTATGACACAACAATCATTTATTGCACACAACAAAATAAATGTTAAGTCTAGGAGTGGTGATATGAATGCAGCTGAAGACCTTTGACAATACTACTTATGCTGACTGTAAACAAAAGCTACTTTATAGGGAAAATATCCAATATGGATAAAATTTCTCCATTATGGAAAAAGATGTTCAGAAATTTATCATCCATAGGCAAGCCAAATCAATGTCATGTTTCAAGAATTAGAAAAGCCAGATTAAGGGTCTTCTTGATGCATTTTTAAAAAGATTATGATTTCTGTGACTTCATCATACACATTCTTGGGTTTTGAGTAATTTCATCAAGATAAATATTAATTATAACTGAAAGAAGCCACTCAGGGTATTGGTCCATGACTTTAAAGAGCTTCCAAGAGGAGGATTGTGACAGTTCTTTTTTTTTTTTTTAATAAAAAAATACACAAGGGATAAAAACAACTGAAAAGGAAGAAGAATCTATTTTGGCTCATGGTTTCAGAGATTTTGTTTATTCCTTGATTACTTAATTCCACTGATGTGGGCCTGTAGTGATCTCCATCATGTTCTCATTATGATGAAGAACTAGCAAAAAAAAAAAAAAAAAAAAACAAAAACAAAAACAACCAAACAAAAACAAAACAAAACAAAAACAAAAAAACAAAACTGAAGAGGAAGTAAAGAGCCCAGTGCCAGAATCATGTAGTAGAAGCCTTTGTAAATCTCAGCCTGCTCATCATTCTGCAGTAGAACTGCTAACATGCACTGGGAAGGAGACTAAGAGAGGGGGAAAGATGGAGAGTTGGGAAGAGAGATGAAGAGAGAGACAGATACAGAGAGAGAAAGAAAACACCAGAGAGCAAGATGTGGATAAGAGATAATGGATATTCTTTTCAGAGCATTAAGAAGCAATCAATTTCCTCCAACTATACCTTCATTCTTAATTTCCACAATCTCTCAGATTCCCATAGCACCACCACCTGAACACCAAGAGTGTAACAAGTGATTCTGTGAGTGACAGTTCAATTTCAAATCGAGTTATTGTAAAATTTCAAAAAATAAATCACCAAGGTTTGGGTGTATTTATGAAGATAACATGATCTCTTTGAGGTTCTTCCTGGAGTATTCACTAATGAGATGTTACTGGAACTGGTAAAAACAACAGAAGCCCAGAAAGAGGCAAGAGAAAAGAAATAAAAGAACCAAAGGGGAAAAAATACTGATGTGGAGTTATATAGTACAAGCTTTTGTAGATCTTTGTTGAGAAGTTTGCAAACATGAACCTCAGCCGTGTTAGGTGTTCTGAATAGTGAAGAATGGTAAGGTATGTTATCAGTCTCAGGGAAAATTTGTGGCGCAACCAAAATCAGGAGTAAAAGCAATATGGACGCACTTCTGAGAGAGGCACCCTTCCTCAAAAAGAACTTCAGTCAGGTTTGTCAGGAGGGATGCCAGAGTCACTGTTGTTGCAGAAGAGGAAAGCTCTGTGTGTGATAACTCCTTCAGGAGAACGTCCAGGTGGGCAAAATGTCAAGGCAGGTAGCACTGAAGCTGGCCCTTCAAAGACCTAATTGTCATGCGCTTATAGTGTCCTGGACACTATAAGAAAAATAGACAAGTATTTTGAAATTTTTTTATTTATTTGGTAAGTTCTCAGCTTAGTTTCTAGTTGCATTAATGTTTTACTCTTATTGACTTTTTTCATCACTTCTCTGTCTCCAACTGTAGTTGAAAGTTTTTCTATTTCTTTGCTCTCATTTTTAGTCACTATAAATGTTAGGTGTTATTCATTAACCAACACTGTTGTTAGGATTTTTATTGCAACTTCTGCCATTATTGCTGTTAGCGTTTATTTGCTACTTATACTTACACAAATATAATACTATTGCATTAACAATTTAGAGGATATGAATGACTTTAATAACAAAAAATAGTGAAATAGCGGACAATCAAAATGGAAAGGCTTAAGTTCTCTCTACTGCATTTGAAATTGTTTTAAACATCTTTATTTCTTAAACTATTAACAATTCCCCCTTTAAGCCTATAGTCATTCAGGCTAAGGATAGAGTGACAGATAATTAAGAAGTACACATGAAAAGCACTAAATGCCATAAAAAAGAAGTTCAGAGGTCAATTGGCAAAATCCTGTGCACATACTGGCAAGCACTGACCCTACCATAAAAATAATTATTTAATCATGATTAATCATAATGTTCATGATGGTATGATCACTACCTCTAGAATCGGAAGTTGCCAGAAGAGATCCAGTATCCAAAGCTAGCATTTACTCTACAGAGCCATACCACACAAATATTGATAAACTGTCAAGATTTTGGAGGCATTTACAACACACTTTCCAAATGTTTTACTTATTTATTTTTGTTTAGGATGTAGTGATTATTTTTCCAGACTTTAAACATTTTTTTGCAATAGGAAATTAATAAAAAGGTATGCAATCATTTTCTTTTAATAGTGATGTGAATTACATATATTAATGATCTAATTCTTTTTCAATGTCAATGTTTTGTAACTTATGAGTAGGTAAGTAAAGAAGAATTATTCAACCATTGTCTATTTAGAGCCAGCTTAACTTCACTTAGACTGTGGGCATCCTAAAATTGATAATTCAAAAGAAGACTTGGAGATACTGACAGGTAACTTAGAGGAGACTTATCACTAAATACCACTAAGTTGTAAAGATTTATATAAATTGTAATTTCTGTCTATGTATGAATTTCATAAAATACAGATATCTAAAAAACCAGCATCTTAACAAAGAACTAGAATATTTATTAGCTGTGCTCTGAATTCTTTATTTTCTCCCCTCAGAGTTATTATCTTTAAGGAAGTCACTATACTTATTCCAAGCATCTGTAGATAGGGTTAAATTATATAAAATGTTAGTTGTGAAATAAAATATAATTTGCCAGATTTAGAGATAATCTGATATTTATCATATAAAAGTGACACACAGCTGGGTCTTTTAATGCACACATAAAGTCTAAGCACTTCGGAGGTGGGGGGCAGAGGGTTCAGAACAAACAAATCCACAGAGTGTTTGCTGTCAGCTTGGGCTACGCGAGATCCTATTTCAAGAAGCCAAAATGCAGCACACAAATATGAAAAGTGTGGGGTTAATTTCATCTTAAATCCATGTCTCCTGGTATCATTAACCACACATTAAATAAGAAATAAAATTATAGATATTCATTACATTCAGAATCCCCAAAGCATAATACTTGGCTCCTGCCTAACAGAATAAGAAACTTTCCTAATCTGATATGTCAACAAATTTCAAGTGTTTCTGACATAAATTATAATAGGTAATAGATGAACTAAATGTATATTCTCTGAGAAAGACAGAACTAGTACCATATAACATATAGTACTGCATGGCAGCCTGCAGGCAGACATGGTGCCAGAGAAGTAGCTGAGGGTTCTACATTTGGATTAGTGGGCAGCATGAAGAGAGTCAGACAGTTAGACTGGCTTGAGCTTCTAAAATTTCATTACCCACCTCCAGTGATACACTTCATTCCACAAGGCCACAGTTACTCCAACACATATCTTTTAATAGTGCCATATCCTATGAGCCAATGGTGGCCATTTTTATTCAAGCCATCACAGCTTGCTTTCAGTTTCAGAGGTTTAGTTGTTCATCTTCATGGGTTGAACATGGCACCAAACAGGCAGTTATGGTAGCTGAGAGTTCTCTATCCAGATCTGAAGGCAGCAGTAAGTGGAATAGACTCTGGCCCTGACTTATGTGTCTGAAAGCCTGAATTTCACCCCCAGTGACATACTTCCTCTAACAAGGACACACCTACTCCAAGGCCACAACTCCTGATGTAGTGCTACTTCTTACAACCAAGCTTTTAAATATATGAGGATATGGGGCCATTCCCAGTCGGATTACATCCTTCCACTTCTTGGGCCCCATAGATTTATAAGCATATCATAATGCAGTCCAACTTCAAAAGTACCCATAGTCTATCACAGTCTCAACACTCTATACAAATCCAAAGTTCAAAGTCTCTTTAGAAACTCATGGCAATGCTTAACTATAATACCCAATAAAATAAAAATCAAAAACAGATGAAGTATTTCCAATATACAATGGCACAGAACATTCAGCACCATTCAAAAAGAAAGAAAGGGGAGCATAGTCTGGAATACTGGAACAAAGCAAGACCTAAAACCAGAATGAGAAATTCTGAACTCTGTATCTTTGTGTGTGATGTTAAGGCATTCCTCATATCTCTAACTCCTTTCATCTTTGTTTACAGAAACATACTTTTTTTTTGTCTTGTGCTGGTTTCACAATTTGTTTGCAACTTTCCTTTGCAGGTATCCCATAGCTCTGGCATCTCCAACATCTTGGTATCTCCATGGCAATCCAGGCTTAACTTTCAGTTTCTTGCAAAGCCCTCTATGGGCCTGCATTCAAGGACACTCTTGATACATGCTTGGCCTCAGTGGCTCCCCTTCATCTCAGTGGATGATTGCCTGACCCCTTTCTTGTGTCCTTGACTCTAAAGTCAAACATGCCAAGTTCTGCTTATTGCTGGGACTAGAATATGGCTCCTTTATTCAATTAAATCTATATCAGTTTTCTCTTTTCAATGTTTCCTTTACTGCTTGAACTTTTTTTAATTCCTTTTCATAAGTTGAAATTTTAGATAGGTGGGGTCTTGCCATGAGTTTACCACTCCTTTATTATATGTAGGATCAGCCTGTCCTTAAACTTTTTATCTCGTTGAGCACTACAATTAGCTTCTTTGTCAAAAGTTAAGTAACCATAAGTGTGTGGGTTTATTTTTGGGTCATCAATTTGATTTCATTGAACAACTAGTCTGTTTCTATACCAGTGCCATGCTGTTTTTATTAATATTGCTCTGTTGTATAGCTTAATATCAGGGATGGTGATACCTCCAGATGTTTTTTATTGTAAAGGATTGATTTAGCTATTCTGGGTTTTTTGTTTTTCCATATGAAACTGAGAATTGTTCTTTATTTTATTTTATTTTTTATTTCTTCAAGTTACATCTCCATCGCAGTCCCCTCCCTATTCCCCATCCAGTCCCACCCTCCCACCCTCAACCCCACATTATCTTCCCTTTTTTTTTCTTTTAAGTTTAAGGTATAACTTATTTCCCCCTACAGTTTCCCCTTTCAGTCCAACAAATGGCTTTTTCTCTTATAATAACAAATACGATACAGTACAACAGAGGTAATTAGGCCACAGTTATGAGGGTTATATGGCTTAACGTACATTCCCAATGACCAGTCCATATGTATTTGGTGCCTGACGTTAACATTCTACTATCTAAACATCTCCATGAGTTTAAAGGTCTATATCTTACTCAACATTCATACTAACTTGCAACACAATTTTAAAAGTATCTTATTAGATCTATAACACTCTCTTGACTCCTAAACAACTCAAAATTAAATTATGAGACTTTAGCTATCTGTTCTTCAATCACCTCAGAGACCTGAGAGGGATAAATATATCTGATTTTGTAGGAAGTACAGGGTCTGCAGCTTCCCAAACTAAGAAATGATATACCAGTGGCTGCCTGGACAGTTCCACACATTACAGCATCGATCTTCAGTCATTTGGCCTCGTTTCTCTGACAGACATTGATTGTAGAGCAGAGGTTATGAAGGACTTACCTACCCTGTCTTGTCAGAGCTAGGCTGTCGACTTACCTGCTTCCAGGTTTTGTCCTTTATGGACAGCATTCTGTCTACAGTTGGGGCAAGGGGCTTTTCCTACCAAGAGATAGGCTTGCGACTACTTCAATCATCTCCCCTGGAGGTTCTTCGATGCTCATCTTCTATTTGGAGGAGAATAGGGGGTGCTGTCAGGAGTTGATATGTCTTGATATAAAAAAAATCTAAAGTTACGAAAACATTTTTGAATGCCATATTCTGCAGATCTCTTGAGGTTTTTGAAGAGGCCCTATCTATCTCTTATATTAGGGTAAGCAGATGTTGCTTGTCTCTTGCCGGTTTATTTCTGATTAGCTTAGCAAGTAACTATAATAGGCTGTCATAGTACCTAACGGAATGACCGGCTTGCATAACCATTAGTTTGCATTTCTTAATTATCCTAAACAGTTTATGACAGTTAGTAGTAAACGGCTGAAACATCACATTTCATTTTTTTTCTTTACCTCCTAACCCTTCCATCCCATTTCTCTGGGGTGGGGTGACTTTATATAACAGTCCCTCATCTCAGTTGAGAGGTCGTATGAGGGCGAAGAGCCTCTTCATTCATTAGGGATCTACGAAGCAGTACCATCAGTGAAAAGTGTCGCGTTGCCCGGGAGAGAGAACTACTAAACAAACAAACCAATAAGCATACAATAGATAAAAAAGACTAAAAAATAGAAAAAAATATAACTAATATATAAAAAATAAATCAAGAATAAAAATTAAAAATAAGAAGTCTATGTCCAAGTTCCCTTTGGTGTGTTAGTTGTAGTATCGATACATTCTACTATATAGCTAAAATCCTACTCTAAGTGAGTAGATGCCATATGTGTCCTTCTGAGTCTGGGTTACTTCTCTCAGGATGAGTTTTTCTAGTTCCATCCATTTGGCTGCAAATTGCATAATTTCATTGTTCCTGATAGCTAAATAATATTCCATTGTATAGATGTACGACAGTTTTTGACCCATTCTTTGGTTGAGGGATATCTGGGTTGTTTTCAGTTTCTAGCTATTACAAATAAGGCTGCCATTTGAGTTTTTGATCTTAGCCATTCTGACAGGTGTGAGATGGAATCTCAGAGTCATCTTGAGTTGCATTTCTCTGATGATTAAGGATGTTGAGCATTTCTTCAAGTGTCTCTCAGCCATTAGGGATTCCTCCTTTGTGAATTCTCTATTTAGCTCTGTCCCCCATTTTTTGATTGGATTATTTGGTTTCGTGGCATTTAATTTCTTGAGTTCTTTGTAGATTTTGGATATTAGCCCTCTGTCAGATATGGGGTTGGTGAAGATTTTCTCCCAGTCTGTAGGCTGCCGTTTTGTTCGAATGACAGTGTCTTTTGCTTTACAGAAGCTTTTCAGTTTCATGAAGTCCCATTCATTGATTGTTGATCTCAAGCCCTGAGCTGTTGGTGTTCTGTTCAGGAAGTTGTCGCCTGTGCCAATTAGTTTGAGGGTTTCTCCCACTTTTTCTTCTAGTAGATTTAGGGTGACCGGCCTTATGTTAAGGTCTTTGATCCACTTGGACTTAAGTTTTGTACAAGGTGATAAGTATGGGTCTAACTTCATTCTTTTACAAATGGACATCCAGTTGGACCAGCACTATTTGTTGAAGATGCTGTCCTTCTTCCATTGTGCTCTTTTGGCTTCTTTGTCAAAAAATAGGTGGCCATAAGTGTGTGGGTCTATTTATGGATCTTCAATTCGATTCCACTGATCTACTGGTCTGTTTCTAAACCAGTACCATGCTGTTTTTGCTCTGTAGTACAGCTTGAAATCTGGGATGGTGATACCTCCAGATGTTTTTTTATTGTACAGGATTGATTTAGTTATTCTGGGCTTTTTGTTGTTCCATATGAAATTGAGAATAGCTCTTTCCAAGTCTATAAAAAATTGTGTTGGTATTTAGATAGGAATTGCATTGAATCTATATATTGCTTTTGGTAGGATGGCCATTTTTATTATGTTGATCCTACCTATTCATGAGCATGGGAGATATTTCCATCTTCTAAAGGCCTCTTCCATTTCTTTCTTTAAGGGCTTGAAGTTCTTGTTGTACAGGTCCTTTACTTGCTTGGTTAGAGTTACCCCCAGGTATGTTATGTTGTTTGTGGCTATTGTGAAGGGGATTGTTTCCCTTATTTCTTCCTCAGCCCATTTGTTTGTTGTATAAAGAAGGGCTTCTGATTTTTTTGAATTAATTTTGTAACCAGCCACTTTGCTGAAGGTGTTTATCAGCTGTAAGAGTTCTCTGGTGGAATTTTTGGGGTCGCTTATGTATACTATCATATCATCTGCAAATAGGGATAATTTGACTTCTTCGTTTTAGATGTTTATCCCCTTGATATCCTTTAGTTGTCTTATTGCTCTAGCAAGAACTTCAAGTACTATATTGAAGAGATATGGTGAAAGTGGACATCCTTGTCTTGTCCCTGAGTTTAGAGGAAATGCTTCAAGTTTCTCTCCATTTATTTTGATGTTGGCCACTGGCCTGCTGTATATTGCCTTTATTATTTCTAGGTATGTCCCTTGTATGCTTGTTCTCTCCAGAACTTTTAGCATGAAGGGGTGTTGGATTTTGTCAAATGCTTTTTCTGCATCTGGCGAGATTATCATGTGGTTTTTTTCTTTCATCTTTTTTATATGGTGAATGACGTTGATAGACTTTCATATGTTGAACCATCCCTGCATCCCTGGGATGAAGCCTACTTGATCATGGTGTATGATACTTTTGATGTGTTCTTCAATTCGGTTTGCTAGTATTTTATTCAGTATTTTTGCATCTATTTTCATGAGGGAGATTGGTCTGAAGTTCTCTTTCTTTGTTGGGTATTTGTGTGGTTTAGGAATCAGGGTGATTGTGGCCTTGTAGAATGATTTTGGCAATGTTCTTTCAGATTCTATTTTTTAAAAGAGTTTGAAGAGTATTGGTGTTAGCTCCTCTTTGAAGGTCCGGTAGAATTCCGTGCTAAAGCCATCTGGCCCTGGGCTTTTTTTGGTTGGGAGATTTTTAATGACTGTTTCTATTTCCTTAGGGGTTATAGGGCTGTTTAATCTGTTTATTTGATCTTGATTTAGCTTCGGTAGGTGGAATCTATCAAGAAAATTGTCCATTTCACTTAGGTTTTCAAATTTGTTGGAGTATAGATTTTTAAAGTAGGATCCAAATATTCTCTGGATTTCCTAAATGTCTGTTGTTATTTCTCCCTTTTCATTTCTGATTTTGTTGAGTTGTGTTTTCTCCCTCTGTCTTTTAGTTAATTTGTCTAAGGGTCTGTCTATATTGTTGATTTTATCGAAGAACCAACTCTTGGTTTCATTGATTCTTTGTATAGTTCTTTTTGTTTCTAAGTTGTTGATTTCAGCCCTGAGTTTGATGATCTCCTGCCTTCTGCTCCTCTTGGGAGTGTTTGCTTCTTTTTTTTTCCAATTCACCCAGTTTAGCTGTTAATTCGCTAATATGAGCTGTCACAATTTTCTTTTTGAAGGCACTTATTGCTATGAACTTTCCTCGTAGCACAGCTTTTATTGTGTTCCATGGGTTTGAGTATGTTGTGTCTTCATTTTCGTTGGATTTTAAGAAGTCTTTGATTTCCTTCTTCATTTCTTCCCTGACCCAGTGGTCCTCTAGTAAAGAGTTGTTCAATGTCCATATGAGTGTAGACTTTCTGTTGATTCTTTTGCTATTGAAGTCCAGCTTTATTCCATGGTGGTCTGATAAGATACAAAGGGTTATTTCAATTTTCTTGTATCTGTTGAGGCTATCTTTGTGTCCAACTATGTGGTCAATTTTGGAGAAGGTTCCGTGAGGTGCTGAGAAGAAGGTGTATTCTTTTGTGTTTGGGTGAAACGTTCTGTAGAGATCTGTTAGGTCCATTTGGTTCATGATCTCTGTTAGACTCATTATATCTCTGTTTGGTTTCTGTCTTGATGATCTGTCCATTGTTGTGAGTCAGGTGTTGAAGTCTCCCACTATTAAAGTGTTGGATCGATGTGCAATTTAAGTTTTAGAAGCGTTTCTTTTATAAATGTAGGTGCCTTTGTATTTGGGGCATAGATGTTCAATATTGAGATGACCTCTTGGTGGATATTTCCTTTAATGAGTATGTAATGCCCTTCTCTGTCTTTTTTTATTAACTTCAATTGGAAATCTATTTTGTTTGATATTAGGGTGGCTACTCCAGCTTTTTTCCTGGGTCCATTTGCTTGGAAAACCTTTTCCCAGCCCTTTACTCTGAGGTAGTGTTTATCTTCCATAGTGAGGTGTGTTTCTTGTATACAGCAAAAAGATGGGTCTTGTTTACGGATCCAGTCTGTAAGTCTGTGTCTTTTTATTGACAAGTTGAGTCGATTGATGTTGATGGATATTAGTGACCAGGGGTTGTTATTTCCCATTATTTTGGTTTAGCTGGCTGTCTTTTGTTTCTCTTTTGTTTAGCTGCTGTGTAGTTTTCTATTTCCTCTGTTTTCTTGGGTGTAGTTATCTTCTCTGGGTCGGATTTTTCCTTCTAGGATCTTCTGTAGGGCTTGGTTTGTGAGGAGATATTCTTTGAATTTGATTTTGTCATGGAATATCTTATTTTCTCCTTCTATGTTGATAGAGAGTTTTGCTGGATATAGTAGTCTGGCTGGGCACCTATGTTCTCTCAGGGCATGTAGGACATCTGTCCAGGCCCTTCTAGCTTTTAAAGTTTCTAAGGAGAAGTCAGGTGTGATTCTGATGGGTCTGCCATTGTATGTGACTTGGCCTTTTTCTCTTACAGCTTTTAATATCCTTTCTTTGTTCTCTACATTTGGAGTCTCTATTATTATGTGGCGAGAGGAGTTTCTTTTCTGATCTAATCTGTTTGGTGTACTGTAAGCCTCTTGGATTTTTACTGGCATCTCTTTCTTTAGGTTTGGGAAGTTTTCTTCTATGATTTTGTTGAAGATATTTCCTGGACCATGGAGTCGGGAGTCTTCTCTTTCCTCTATGCCTATAATTCTTAGGTTCCATCTTTTCATTGAGTCCTTGATTTCTTGGATGATGTGGGTGAGAGATTTTTTAGCTTTCTCATTTTCTTTGGATGTTGTACTGATTTCTTCCATCGAATCTTCAATGCCTGAGATCCTATCTTCCATCTCTTGCATTCTATTTTTCATACTCACATCCCTAGTTCCTGTTCTTTTCTCTTGATTCTCCATTTCCTCTTTTAACTCTGACTGTGTTTTCTTTATTGTTTCCATTTCTATTTTCATGTCTTGAATGGTAGTGTTCGTTTTGTACATTTCCTTCACCAGTTTGCTTGTTTTTGTCTGGAGATCTTTCATTGCTTTATCCTTTTCCTGTTGAAGTTGGGTCACCTTGGCTTGGAGCTCTTTAATGATGTTATCCATTGTTTTGACTTGTAAGATTGTGGCTTCTTTGAATTCCTTCATAATTTTAAGTTCTTCCTGAAGGGACTTTATCACTTTCCATACTGTAGAATTGTCATCGTTTTCATGTGTTTCAGTTGTGGTGAGGTGGTTCGGGCTGGTCGCAATAGCGTTGCTTTCTTTTGGAGACATTTCGCTCTTTTTTTTTTTTTTTTTTTTTTTTTTTT
>CAJQZJ010032097.1:6707715-6720718 GCA_907164525.1 Lophiomys imhausi
TGAAAGATAACACTTTATATATTGTCAAAAAACCAAATTTGCTTCAGAAGAAATATTACCTACCCCCCCAAAAAAAAAGAGGGTGATTGTCCCTGAGTGAGGATTAGGGCAGGGCTCTGTTCTTATCTTTCCAGGAGAATCAAAGCATCCATTCAAGGAACCCAGGGACAACTGGACAACGGAAACCTCAGCAGAAAACAGAATCAGACACCAAAAGAAGACCAGTGACCCAGATGATTCAGCCTGACAGACTCCCTCAGTAGCTGTCTCCATCAAAAGCCTACAACCACAACAACTCAATATCGCTAAGACCGTTCAGCCCTACACAATGCCCCAGCCAGAACCTCAGTAAAGCCTGGAAGTTCAGCTTCTGCCTACAAACTCCTTAGGACACCTAAACAGCTGGGAACAGAAGGACTGAACATAAAAGGATTGTACTAACATTTTTAACCATTTTTCTATTTTGGTTTGGGCCCCAAACAGGTTTACTACGACCCAAATCAGCAGGAAGTCATTTTAAGAGAGCGACGTCCCATACCCAGAGGGTGGGAAGGGTGTTTCTCCGCCTCCCCCCCCTTTTTGGTTATTTGAAGGACAACTGAAAACTCTGTTATTTAGGGGAAGAGATTACAAGTTGTTAAATGGTCCTGTTTAATGGGTTTTGGAGGTTAGACCCAGGGTATTCCTTCTTTCCCTTTTCTGTATACTTCTTTATCTCCTATGTAGGAATGCACGGACTTGAGAATAATTGAGACATAGACATAGCACAGGAAGGACCAAGAAGAAGTGTCAGATTATTGAATATGCCCTTATACCTTTGTATATTGATACAAAATTAGTAGTATATTTGGCTAAAGTGGAATTGACCATTGTTTATTGTGCAAAAATAAGATTGTATTGGACTACATCGGTATTGATATTTGCATATTGATACAAAATTAAGATTATAGTTGGCCACAATGGTATTGACCCTTGTATATGGACGCAATATTAAGATTGTATTGGGCCACATAGGCATTGATCTTTGTATATTGATACAAAATTAAGAGTATATTTAGCCACATTGGAATAGATCTTTGTATATTGATACAAAATTAAAGGTAAAGCTTCCTAATAGTTTCGTACCTAGCGATACTTAAAAATGAAATGTGAAGCTCTGGCCTCTTGATACCAACTGTCTTAAACTGTTTAGGATAGTTAAGAAAAACAAACTCCTAGTCTTACATGCATGTCACCTTCTTAGCTACTATGACAGTCTATCACAGATATTCTCTAAGCTACTCAGTAATCAAGTTGTTAAGAGACAAGCAACATTTGCTTATCTAAATACAAGAGATAGATAGGGCATCTTCAAAAACCCCAAGAGATCTGCAGAATATGGCATTCAAAGATGTGGTCTTAAATTAAGATTTTTTTTTTGAAAATTTAGTAAATTAAGAATAAAAAGAATGTCCTCTAACCTGCACATAATTTTTTATATTAAATACTTTATATTTTTGGTTAATTTATCAAAAAAAACCCATGAATGATATAAAGTCATAATAAATATTTCAATTAATAATTAGTATAAATAGCTCTAATCATACACATACCAAACTGTATTATTTTTGTTTGTTTAGCTGTGCATAATTTGAAATTTTGGGTTTTTTTAAATTTTCTACTACATAATTTGCTTTCTTTCTTTTGACATATTGTCTTAATTTAAAGAAAGTTAAGCACAATTCTACTCTATTTCATCATTGGCAAATATGCTTAGATTTTACATTAAAAATATACAAACTAAAAATAACTACAAAATTACCTTGTAGAAAGTATAAGCACATATGTGTGTTAACTATTTTGTCTTACTAAATTGAATCATGAACACAGTAAACCATACCACATTTAGGTTTTTTTTTTTTTTAGTATTTTTTATTTTAGATTTATTCATTTCTTCTAGTCACACCTCAATCACAGTCCCCTCTCTCCTCCCCCTTCCAGTCCCACCCAGATACCCTCTTCCCCCTCACCTTCCTATGTGCTTAAAAAAAAAAAAGAAATTAATGTGTATCTTTTTACCTCCAACAGTTACCCCTTTTAGTCTAATAAAAGGCTCTTTTCCTATAACAATAAATACAATACAAAACAATAATAATAATTAAGCCACAATTATGAAAATTATAAGTATAACATACATTCCCAATATCCAGTCCACACATATTTGGCAACTGATATTAATATTCTATTATCTATCTCAATGAGTTTAAAGTTCTATACCTAACTCAGTTTTCATCCTAGCTTGCATTATTCACTTAAAACCATCTTCTTCGACCTGGAACATCCTTTTAATTCCTAAACAACTTAAAATTTAATTGTGAGACTAAAACTATCTAGTCTTCAACCACATCAGAGACTTAAGAAGGATAAATATATGTGAATAAACAGGAAGTACAGAGCAAGTAGCTTCCAAAACTAAGAAATGACAGACAACTGGCTGCCTGCACAGTCTTATAAACTTTCTTGAATGAGAACATAATTGTTTTCTCAATGTGCTGACACTCTGAGTCTAAATTGCTAAAAATCGAAAATGGCTCAGTACCAAAGACAAATTGATGTCTTGTTATATACAAAGACCATTGGAGAGTCTATGTGATCATTATTCAAACATTGCCTTCATCTGTGAAAGTCATTCATGTTATAAGTCTATGCAATCAGAACTTTTTTTTTTTTCATTGTTTGAGATTAGGGTACTTTGAATTTAGGGAATTCATATGTTTTTATATAATATAAACTTTGTGATTTTTAAACATGAGTCCAGGTAGAATGGAGGGAGGAGTAGGGAAGGGATTGTGATTGAGATGTAACTTGAAGAAATAAAAAATAAATTATATAAAAAAGAATAATTTAATTTGTCCTTTTATAAAAAATAATTTTACTTTGTTAAGCATATATTTAGAAGCAATTCTTTAGTGCAGGCTAAATTCTTTCTAGTCTTCATGCTTTAAGATTGAATACAAGTAGATCTACTTGAGGTAAGATTCTTATTTCTAATCTAACCACTTTAAATTTTCTCACTCTACACTGCCTACTATTTTAGTTACTGTTTTATGCAGTGAAACTTATAAAAGAAAACATTTAATTGGGGTCTTGTTTGCAGTTAACTCACAGAGGGTGAGTTAATGATCATGATGATTAGGAGTATTGCAGCAGGCAGGCAGGCCCGCTCTGCAACAGTAGCTGAGAGATGACCTCTGATGCACAAACATGAGGCAGAAAGAGGAAGAGACTGAACTTGACATGGGCTTTTGAAACCTCAGCGTCAATCCCCAATGACATGCCTTCTGTGACAAGACCATACTACCTAATCATTCCTAAATAGTCCACCAGTCAGGAAACAAACATTCAAGTACATGAGCCTATGAGAGCCGTTCTCATTAAAACTGCCACACCTATATTTCAAAATATCTCTGGTTCATATTCTTCAAGCTGTAAGTGGAAGTATCCTTACTGTAAAGAATCTAGATCTGAATGTAGCAACAGAACCACTTTGGTGAAGCATTGTGAATCAGTGGTATGAAAGAAGTCAGCTGTGTATTTTCATTCCCCTTGTGCCATTTGTATTTAGTCTATAACCTTCCACGACCATTTCATTGCTTGTACAGACGGCTTGTCCTTTGGTCACATTCAAAGATGCCACTAGCTTACTTCTTTACTACTCTGACTATGTATTCAACCCATGGGATGATGCTGTTGCCCCAGCATATGGTAAGATAATTGTATTTATACCTCCATTTTCTTTGTAAGTCTTTGTATTATATGGAATGATTTTTTTATGTTTATTTATTACTTCAGGTTACATCTCCATCATAGTACCTTCCTTCCACCCTTCCCAGTCCCGCCCTCCCACCCTCTACCCCCTATTCCTTCCATACCACTCCTCCAGAGTAGAGTGTCCCTACATATCAAACCCCTCCCCCCAAGTTCAGCAGTCATATGAAGTCCAAGAGCCTCCTCATACATTGGGGGCCTACAAGGCAGCACCGCTAGGGCCAAATGTCTTATGGACAGGTAAAAAAAAAAGAGTCTACGCTCCTGTTCCCTGTGGTGCATTGGCTATAGCATAGTTATGCTGTACTATATGGCTAAAATCTGATTATAAGTGAATAGATGCCATGTGCATCCTTCTGAGTCTGGGTTAGCTCACTCAGGATGAGCTTCTCTAGTTCCATCCATTTGGCTGCAAATTGCATGATTTCGTTGTTTCTGATGGCTGAGTAGTATTTCATTGTGTAGATGTACCACAGATTTTTTATCCATTCCTCAGTTGAGGGACATCTGGGTTGTTTACAGTTTCTAGCTATTACATATAAGGCTGCTATGAACAGAGATGAAGAAACATCCTTGTGATTTGGTGAGAAATCTTTTGGATGTATACCCAGAAGTCATATGACCTGCAAAAACTGTTGGTATCTTGGAAGGTTTAAAAAGGCAGTCTTGCAAAATGAGACATCTGTCCCATTCCTATATTGACAGACCTGGTTCCCTGGTAGTTTATGGTTCCATCAATATAAAATGGATAGTTTCACTTAAGTATTACAATTGTAGGTTTGTGACTCTCACTAAGCTTTTGTGTTTATTTGTGTTAAAGATAATATATGAGAGCATGAGAATTGTTACAAGGGAATTGGGGTTCCATTCGGTGGGTTCTTATTCTTGTTGACTAAAGAATTTAATAAATGGGTCAGTAGGTAATCCCAGACAATTTTTATTAACTTCTCAAACAATCAGCAGCTTCCTGAGGGAGAGAGGTAAACAATAGAAACATGTACCTTTTAAGCTATACATTGAAGTCCCTTCATAGCTGTGAATGGGGCTCCTCTTCAGAGAAACAGCGAAAAGACTTACTGTGAATAGGGCTCCTCTTCAGAGAAACAGCGAAAAGGCTTAGGCTTTCAAGGAGAGCATCCTTAGGTATTTGGTCAATATTTGAAGCAAAAATAAAAATTAATAAAGAGAGAGTTACTCTTGAATTTGAACACAGAAAAACAGGCAGGTTTAGCAATGACAATTAACTGAGGGAGGGGCTTCTAGGCAGTAGAAGATTTTTTTTCTCATTAAGGAGATAATTATTGCTCCCATTGCCTTAGCATGTGTTCAGGTGAATAAGTTTTCCTGAGGGATGTACTCTTGGGCAGATGATTGACAGACGAGTTGGATTAGCTCTTAAGGGAAGGTACAATATTAAATAATCTTATAATCTTTTTGGCCAATTATAATGTCATGTTTCCACATGGAGTCAGTGGTAGAATACAGAATCCATTCTTCTTACCTTAATGGACTTCAAGGATTCCTAGATATCTCCACCTTTTCATGTGGTATTTTAAATCCTAACAAGGGGCAATTACTAAGCTTCCTTTTCTATTGTTACCAGAAAAAATGAGAGGTGGGATTCTTACTTAATAGCCTCCCAGCTGGCTAATGTTCATCTACGTATATCAACAATTTCAGATCTGAGGCAGTGTCAAGGGGACCTAGCAGAATTTCAGCTATATGTTTTGACTTGGCAAATATCCATGTCATTTTCATCCTCTCTCTCTCTCTCTCTCTCTCTCTCTCTCTCTCTCTCTCTCAATTTCCATGTGTGTATCTATGTGTATGTGTATGTATGTATGTGTGTATGTATTAAGTTGGTTTTATTCATTAAAATTTTCTATCACAATAGACCTTCCTATCACCTCCACCTTTTACATCCTATGTGATCAATTCCTCTAATATGTACAAATCTCAACCCCTTTACAAAAATATAAATTAAATAGATTTAGAAATCTAACAAAGATAACCTTGTTACTAAATAACTTGTTACTAATAATCACAATGTTAAGTTCAATAAAGTTTGTTCACTCCAAACTCTATAATTTTATTCATATTATACAGAATCTTCATAACATATATCCTGTGTAACTAGTATAATATGAAATATATAAATAATTTGGACACCATAAGAGAAGTAAAGTTCAGGTGTAATTTGAGGTTTTATATGAATTTGTCCTAGAATTTAGAAGAGTAGTTAAAGTTTGATGAAAATTTAGATGATGCGTAGATTAAAATCTACCCTGTAACAGACTAGATATTTTGACTAAGGAATATTTAAGTGATAAGAATGAACATCTTCCATTAAAACCAAAGATACAAGATATTTATCATCAGCAGCATGTTTTATTGACTCACTCAGATAAGCTTTGTGAGCTATCATTTACATATTTCAATACAATCACTATTAATGTCTATTCCAGTTCTTATAATGAAGTTGTATGGTTTAAATTGTGGTGTAATGTAAAATTAAGTTGTTTTTCTTCACTTTTTCTTCTTTATTACACGAATGATTCTTTGGGAGGAAAGCATCTATTAAAACATCTATTTAGCCCAATAGGGCACCAATGACAGATCATAAAATGGTTTTACTCAAATGCACCCTGGTGAACCAATGAGTCTCATTATGTTTACTTTTTATCAGGGTCTATCTACCTTCATCTTGCCTCACATTGTGAAGACTTCATCTAAAGGAAGGCTAAGCTACCACAGCAACTGGACAGATCTTATCTGTCTCAATGCACTAAAACCTTATGAGTCTAGGGATGACAGATGCTCTCATATCTTTTTAAAAAGTCTATTCAAAGGCATAATATTACCTGATATAATATTACCAGCATAGTTTCCTGTGCTGGGATATTTTAAAAAGTTCTGTCTATATTCTCCACCATGGATTTTCCTTTCTTCTGCATCAAAGTCTGTACCTTTTTCAACTTCTACTCTATCATCTCCTTGACTGTCGGATTCTTTCTGTAGGTTCCAATATTTGTACTCCCAGATGGTACTCGACAAAGGTCTTGCATATCTTTTCTTATGGATATTCCTACCTAGTCTTAGAACAATGCATGCCATAATCTACACCTCACACTTTCCATCTGTTTTTCTGCCTAGGAAGTTCAAACCTGGAGAACAGCACCAATATGTCTGCTTCTTCTCGTATTTCTATCGCAGGCACACAAGTCTTTCTGAAAACATCTCTGCCTCAGTTGCATGTCTCATTTTCCAGAGCAAGAGCCACATAAAACAATGTCACAGCCCACTTACACACTATTCCATACAGTCTACTTTTAGGAATTATAAAATACTATATAGACCATTGTCCATTTGATGTTTCTCTGTACTTCTCTGGTGAACCACACTTTGCAGGGATGTTTGTCATTCCACAATACACAGATGAAGATAGTTATTCTAGGTACCTTTAGATGGAGCAGCCTTGGTTGTATAATTTTCACTCATAGCAGGGACAACACAACTTCTGTTGTATCAAGAAGGCATGTCATTCAATACCACATAGGTGGTCACAGTCATACCAAGATTGCTCCTATGTTGTGTCCAATCTCAGACAGCTTAGCTTCACTTCCATGTCCTGTCATTCACAGTGAAGACAAATCAAAAACTTATTCCAACTGCATATTTGGTTTTGACAGGACCCATATTGGGGAACCAACTATTCTGTTATCATTTCCTGAGATCAGAAAACATTTATTCACTTCAGACACAGGATTAATGACAGCATAAATGACAGATGAGTTTATGTAAAATGAAAGATTTTTATCTCTGCCCACCCTTGCTCTGAATAATGACACAGAGACCTACTATATTTATTAAAAGCTTCAGGCACTGAATAGAGCACCAACAGCTCAGGACCTGAGATCAACAATCAATAAATGGGACCTCATGAAACTGAAAGGCTTCTGTAAGGCAAAAGACACTGTCATTCGAACAAAATGGCAACCTACAGATTGGGAGAAAATCTTCAACAACCCCACATCTGACAGAGGGCTAATATCCAAAATCTACAAAGAACTCAAGAAATTAAATGCCAAGAAACCAAATAATCCAATCAAAAAATGGGGGACGGAGCTAAATAGAGAATTCACAAAGGAGGAATCCCTAAAGGCCTAGAGGAAATGCTCACCATCCTTAATCATCAGAGAAATGCAACTCAAGACGACTCTAAGATTCTATCTCACACCTGTCAGAATGGCTAAGATCAAAAGCTCAAATGACAGCACATTCTGGCAACGGTGTGGAAAAAGGGGAACCCTCCTCCATTGCTGGTGGGAGTGCAGGCTTGTGCAACCACTATGGAGTTCAGTATGGCAATATCTTAGAAAACTTGGAATAGCTTTGCCTCAGGACCCAGCCATACCACTTCTGGGTGTACACCCAAATGACTCCTCACAGAATCATAAGGAAGTTTCCTCATCTATGTCCATAGGAGCCTTATTTGTAATAGCTAGAAACTGGAAACAACCCAGATGTCCTTCAACTGAAGAATGGATTTAAAAACTGTGGTACATCTACACAATGGAATATTACTCAGCTATCAGAAACAATGAAATTATGCAATTTGCAGCCAAATGGATGGAACTAGAGAAGCTCATTCTGAGTGAGCTAACCCAGACTCATAAGGATGCACATGGAATCTATTCACTTATAGTAGGATTTTAGCTATATAGTACAGGATATCTATAGTACAACCAATACACCAAAGGGAACATGGACACAGACTTTTTATTTTTTATTTATTTTTGTTTGTTTGTTTGTTTGTTTTTTTAGTTTTCTCTCCCTGGCAATGAGACACTTTTCACTGGTGGTACTGCCTTGTAGGCCCCCAGTGTATGAGGAAGCTCTTGGCCCTCATATGAATTCTGAGCTGGGGCAAGGGACTGTTATTTAGGGACATTTCACTCCAGAGGAGTGGGATGGAAGTGTTAGGGGGTCGAGAGTGATAGGGTGGGGCTGGGAAGGGGGGAAAGAGGACAATATGATGGAGATGTAACCTGAAGCAACAAATAAATAAATTTATTTATTAGAAAGAAAAAACTTCAGGCACTATAGCTGGGCAGATACTCAGGTATTCTATCCCAACATTTCTGGCCTGAACTACTTCCCAGGCATGTGGCCCGTTACCTGGCATCTTAGTCTAGCCTGGCACCTCCTTCCTCATCTGTGTTCCATTGGTGACTTCTGACTTTCTCCTTCTGGCCCCCACCTGGGATTCTTCTTTCTGGGCCTCTTAATCCTGCCTCAGCTTTTGGTCATCAGATTTTTATTGAAACCAACCAGAATTTGATAGAGAACAATATTTACAAAACATTGAGACAGGAGATGCTTCATAAAAATGACAATGCCAAAGCCCAGCCTGTAATCAGATCTGCACCAGCACAGAAGTCAGCATTTAAATAATATAAGGATAATCTTTACACAGTGCACAAAAACATCACTCTAACAATTACATTCATTTTGCCTTGATGATATAATGATTATAATTAAAGTTTCTTAAGATAGTATGAGTAAGGAACACAGACAACTTATCAGCATCTACACAACTGAAGAAAAAAATTCTCTCCACTTGTAACTTCTAACTATACAAAAAAAAAATCATATTGTTAGGGATGGATATGCTCCTAGGATCCCCTTCCCTAGCAACCATTACTTGCCTATAAGTCTCTGAGAAAGTTGAGGTCTCCTGGTCCTACCCCACTGAGAATAATGAACTATTTATAAATCCTTTGGAAATGGCATGGTCTCCAGAGACCTACTTCTTTTATGACAGAAAGTTAATTAAACCAATCTTGTTCTAATCTCCTGTAGGTAATCACACCTACTGAGGACAATAGCCATACCATATCTGAAGGCATTTCTTCATTAGAGTTCATACCAATTTTCTCTTCCTTCTCTTCTCTATTCCTTATATAGACTGTAATGTAAACAGTCACAACATAAGACAGGAACAAAATTTAGCCTTTTCCTAAATGTATTAAGTGAATACATGAAGATTTGAAATAAGTGAATCTACTGAAAGTTAGAACGAAACTGTTGCTGCATTGCAGGTAACTTTTGTATGTCATTTAAAAACCCAAGAAAATGCACAGAGCAATGCACATTGAGGAGAATTGCAAAATAATCTAGGACAGTAAGAGGAATCTGTCAGTGATTTTGAAATCTGTATAAGGAGCCGGGCGGTGGTGGCGCACGCCTTTAATCCCAGCACTTGGGAGGCAGAGGCAGGCGGATCTTTGTGAGTTCAAGGCCAGCCTGGTCTACAAAGCGAGTCCAGGACAGCTAGAGATATTCAGAGAAACCCTGTCTCGAAAAAACCAAAAAAAAAAAAAAAAGAAATCTGTATAAGGCTGTAACATAGAGTGTTTGTACAAATGAGTATGATAAACACACAAGGATGAGGTAGACCTATCAGTGGAAATTTACATGCCATCTTAAACATTTTGAATTTTGCCTTACAGTGAATAACAATAAAGACGATGAATTTAAAATACAATTACAGATATGTTCAAGAAACTCAAATAATATGCAAATAAATGGCAGAATGAAAATTGAGAAAACACACACAAACAAACCACTTGGGCAAAATAAAGAAGACAATTAAGGACATGAAAATATAATTCAGTAAGAAGTGAGAAATACTGAAGAAAATCCAACCAAAAATATTACATGGAAAAAAATCAGTAATTCTTATGAAAAGAGGAGTCTGTCAGTGACTTTGGAATCTGTGTAAGATTTTAACATACAATGTTTGTACAAATGACTGTGATAAAGACTCAAGGATGAAGTAGAGCTATCACTGGGTTCAGTTGAAAATTTCACCAATAGAATGGATCATGTAGAAAACAGCATATCAGAGCTTGAAGACAAGGTAGAGGAACTGTGTCACTCAGGGAAAGACAATAATATTATTTTTAGAACAAAAATGAACATAAAGTGCATGATCTTTGGGATACCATGGAAAGATCAAGTCTATGAGCTGTAGGCAAAGGAAAGAAATCCAAGTCAAAGGCACAGGAAATATTTCAATGAGATCATAGAAGAAAATTAACTAAATCTAGGGAGATAAGATCCAATTGCAATTGGCATATAAATTATCAAATAGACAAGAGCAAAAAAATAAAGCACTCATATCAATAATAGTTAAAATACTAAATGTACATATTTAAAAAAGAATATAAAATGATGCAAGAGAGAATGACTGAGTCAATATAAAGGCAGGCCCATCAGAATAACTGCTGATATTTCAATGGAGATGTTGGAATTCAGTGGCTCTGGATGAATTTTCTATAGGTTATAAAAAGTCACAGAAACCAGCCCAGACTACTATATTTAGTAAAATTATCTATCATATTTGAAGTACAAAGAAAAATTTTCTACAATAAAAACAGGCTAACGTAATTCAGGACTACCAAGATAGACTTCCAAAAGAAAAATTTCAAATTGAAAATAAGAACAAGCTACTTGGAAAAAAGATATGTCCATGGTTGAGCAAAAGAAGCTTAAGAAAGCAAATATCACAAAGTAATAAAATGATCATAATCAATACACATCTTACAGTAATAGCTCAATAAATTGTAAACTGGATTCAGGTTCACGTTAAAAAGATCTGTCATTTTGAACAAGTCAGCTTCATTCCAGAGACTCAGGGAAGATTCAACATGTGCAAATCAATAAATGTACATTAAATAAATTGACTCAAAGACAGAAATCATGTAATTACTTCAGTAAACAAATAAAGGGTCTTTGATAAAATCTAATGTCCCTTCATGATAGCATTCACAGAGAGGCTAAAGATTAAAGGAACATGCCTCAACATGGTAAAGGCTATATGTGATAAATCAATAGCCAACATCATGACAAAGGGAGCAGAACAAAGATTTCCCTCTAAGATCAGCAACAAGACAAAAATGTTCACACCCTCTACTCCTATTCAGTATAGTGCTTGAAATCTTACTAAATCCCATGGTAACACGCAAACACCTTCTGAATAGGACTCTAGTAGCACATGAAGCAAGACTAACAATGACAACTCGGGTATAGTGAAGCTTCAAAGTGCCTGTACAGTAAAGGAAACTGCCGAAAGAAGCTTTCAGAATTGGATAAAATCTTGTGGCTATACCTCTGATGGATGATCATTAACCAGCATGCACAAAGAATTCATAACAAAACATTAAGAAAAAGAAAACACACAATCCAATAAAAAAAGAGGCCAATGATTGATTTGAACAGAGTGTTCTCAAAGTAAAGACTGAAAGGAGCAATTAACACTTAAATAACTACTCCATATCAGAAAAAAAGGTTATTAAATGATATTGAGATTTCATTTCACCACAATTGGAAATGCTATCAGCAAGAAATGAAATTACAACAAATGCTGGAGAGTATTTGGGGAAAGATAAAAACTTACTGTTGGTAGGAGTATACACATCTGTAGCTACTATGTAAATCAGTTTGGATGATCATCAAAAAAAAAAAATAAAAATAAAACCATCATTTGTCCTAACTGTTCTACTCCAGGGCAAATATTCAAAGGAATTTATAATGTACTTCAGAGCTACTTGTTAAACTATGTTCATTGCTGATCTATTCACAATAGCTCTGAAATAGAATTATCCTAAATGTCCATCGACAGGTGAATGGGCAATAAAAATGTGGCGTATACACATAATGAAATTTTATTTGGTTGTAGAGAAAAAATACTTATTAAATTTTCAAGTAAATTAGTGAAACTAGAAAAAAATGACTGAGGTATTGTAGGTTTAGAAAGATAAATGTCCTGTGCTTTTTGTAACATGTGGATCTTTGCTTCAAATCTTTAGATTTGTGTGATTAACTTGTAATACTCACAGAAGTAAAAAAAAAAACTAGGAAAAGGCCATTATAGTAGGGGGTTACATAAAGCATAGGGGATAGATACATGTAGATTATAGAAAACCAGAGAGGAGACATTTAAGGGAAGAACAATTTAAAGAAAAATGGATGTGAGGAAAGATATGGATTATTAACTACAACTAAGGATGTATGAAATAACTCATATAGAAACTTAAAGCACTGTGAAACAGAGAGAAAGAAGAGAGAGGGTCAGGGAGATAGAGTAAGAGAGAGAGAGAGAGAGAGAGAGAGAGAGAGAGAGAGAGAGAGA